>CM024201.1:34828797-34861411 GCA_013435755.1 Amphilophus citrinellus | reverse complement strand
GATGGGAGGGGTTGGATTTTGACTCAGTTATAATATGAGATTATAAATCAATAATTTGTGTCAGAACTGAAATCATAAACACACTGTGACCTCACTGACACTGTCAGAGAGAAGTTAGGAGCTTCCCTGTTTACCTTCTTCCGTGGACAAACATCCTCCTTTATCCCTACTGCTGGTATTGACAGCCTCTCATACTCTGCTTCCAAAGACTGATTAGATCATCCAGATGGGCACAGACATGTACAGACATGCACAGACATGCACACACATGTACAGACATGTACTGACATGCACAGACATGCACAGACATGTACAGAGCACAGCAGTTTAGTTTGTTACTTGCAGAGGCCACATCTCCAGTTTTCCAAAATGAGAAGAAGATTTAGAATAAGCCGAGCTCTGGATCATATCTTTGCTGAAGATGAGGCAGAAGACACAGAGCACCACAGTGATGAAGATGAGCCAGTTTCTGATGAGGAGGACAATACTGAGTATCAACCAGAGGACACAGACACATCTGATGAGTCTGATGAGGAGGTCACAAGTGCTGAAGCTGCTCCTGCTGAAACGTACAAATCAAGAAGTGGTAGCATCTCTTGGAGTACAACCTCTTGTCTTACATGGCAGGGCAGCTGCTTCAGATGTCATCAAAATGACTGCTGGGATGGAAACGTTTGCTGTGACAAGAATAAGTCATCATTGCTGTGACAAACCTTGAAGGGAAAAAGTGCACATTTGCAATGATGAGTACTTGGATGTTTGGTGCTCTTCTTCTTGCTGGAGTGTACAGATCCATCAATGAGGCTGCTGATAGTATGTGAGACACGTCAACAGGCAGAAATATTTTCTGGACAACAACGCCACTTCAGACCTTTCCAATGATATCAAGAGTCTTTAGATCTGACAGCAGAGATACTGGAGCAAAATCTGACAAGCTTGCTTCCACTGATGTTCAACCTAGGGTCAGAGGTGACAGCAAATAACCATTTTTTGTCCCTTTCCATAGAAAATGCCCCTTCTGGAATACATGCCCACCAAGCCAGGAAAATATGGCATAGAAATCTGGACAGCTTATGATTCAAAAACCAGCTATGCATGGAATCTACAGGTTTACACAGGCAAACCTGCGAGTGCCATACCTGAGAAAAACCAAGAAAAATGTGTGACCCTTAATATGACCACTGGACTCTGAGCTCACAATATCATGTGCAGTAATTTCTTTACCACCTTTGACCCTATAGAAGGACTTCTCAGGAGCAAATCTGCCATGATGGGCACAAACCCAAAACCAAACCCTGGCTGCCCCCTGAAATTTAGCAGGTCAAAGACAAGGCTCCACTTTCTTCATACTGAGCTTTTACAGGCAGTAACATTGTTGATGAGATACTTGTTTTCATTCATGATTTTTTTTTGGTAGTTATAAGAATTATTTATATGTTGTTGGAATGATTGAATGTTGATTTATATGTTGATTTATCACCATCACTGACACACTCACCTTTCATCAAAACACACTTCATTTCAGACAAGAAAAAAGATGAAGAAAAAGAAATTTCCATGTTGAAGGGAAGTTATGTCTGAAGACAAATGAGGTTCACTTGGTAAATAAGCAGATAAGACAGAGAATAGAAACACAGTCAGTGAACTGACCTCAGAGTCTGCAGTCTACATTCTGGACTCTCCAGAAAACCACACAGCTGCTTCAATCGTGAATCCTGCAGCTTGTTGTTACTCAGGTCCAGCTCTCTCAGATGGGAGGGGTTGGACTTCAGAGCTGAGCTCAGAGACACACAGCTGATCTCTGACAGGCTGCAGCCCTCTAATCTGAACAAAGAATAAAACAAAGAGATCAAATCATTGATGATCAATCAGATGTGTTCAGGTTTTAAATGTGCAGCTCAACATTATTATGACCTAATCAATGAGCTTTTCTATCAATGAGGAGCATGAATGTGTCCTTCTGATACTGTGAATCATAATCATGTCAGCTTTCTACACACAGCATCCAGATTAAGTTTTTGGCTCAGTTCAATCATGAAGATCTACCTGCTGACCTGCATTCCTGTCATTGGGCTGCTTCTCTCTTTCTTTTTATTATACAACCATCTGCAGACTGCTTGATGCTCAAACTCTGTTATGACAAAAATGTCATTTTAACCCTCATCCTACCCACTGGGGTCCATGCAGACCTCAGAGGGAGATTTCTGTCATATCTCACAGGTGGTTTTATTCAATCAATCCAATTTTTGATTAGGACTTCCATCAATTTGTTCTCAATGATGTCACATCAGTGTTTTCAGTTTCTTTTTTTAAAGCAGCAGCGGACCAAAAAGGTGTGTGTGTGTGTGTGTGTGTGTGTGTGTGTGTGTGTGTGTACATGTATGCTGTGTTAGTCAACACATGTGACTCTGCTCTGTATTTTAAACTCTTTGTGATCCTTTTTCTATCAGCTCAGAGCATTTGTTGTAACCTAAAAACTCTGCATCTCCATTTTTCATAACTCTGTTAATCAGCAACAGTCAGTGAACTCACTTCAGAGTCTCCAGTTTACAGTTTGGACTCTCCAATCCAGCACACAACAGCTTCACTCCTGAATCCTGCAGCTTGTTCCAGCTCAGGTCCAGATATGTCAAATGGGAGGGGTTGGACTTCAGAGCTGAAGCTACAACTTCACAGTGAGTCTCTGAGAGTCCACAGTTAAAAAGTCTGAAACACAAGAAAAGCAACTTAAAGTGATTTAGAAACAGAACATAGAGAACAACCAAAGATAGGAAAACATGACAGACTTTAATAATAATAATAATAATAATAATAATAATAATTCTTAAGTGCTTTGCTGAATGGTGTTGGTGATCATGGTCCTCCAGGATGCCCTATCTCTCACACAGTGCAGCAGCTCATTTGGTGTTCTTAGAATAAAATGATACATTTGAGATAAAATGCCATAAATAATATCAACTTAAAGAGAAAAGAAGACCCACTTCACTACATGATAAACATGTAAATGAATTTAGCAAACACAGAATGAAAAAGATGAAAATATCATCAATTTGGCAGTAAAGCTGTCACAGCTGGTGCAGGCAAGGCAGGGAGGACCCCAGTGCAGGACACATCGAGAGCAGGTTTGGCGTGCAGGTTTATTTAAAACAGGCTTCAAACAGGATACAGGCGGATGGGGAGCCCGCAACATAAGGACACATACAACTCAAAAACAACCTGAAAACCAAAACAAAAAACAGAGAAACCAAAAGAAACACCCGAACAAGGAACAGAGAGAAAACTAAGGGCTTAAATACACACAAGGGGATTAGGGCAAGTGGAAACAACAGGGGACGACAGGTGAACCAAATGAACCAAATGACAAAGGGGAAGCAAAACTAAACACAAAGCACAGACAACGATCCAAAACACAAGGCCAAGTCGACCTGTCACTGGCTACAGCAGAACAAAGTGAAGGTTCTGGAGTGGCCAGTCTCCTGGCCTCAATATCATTGAGCCACTCTGGGGAGATCTCCAGCGTGCAGTTTATGCAAGACAGCCCATGAATTTACAGGAACTGGAGGCTTTTTGCCAAGAAGAATGGGCAGCTTTACCATCTGAGAAAATAAAGAGCCTCATTCACAACTACCACAAAAGACTTCAGGCTGTCATTGATGTTAGAGGGGGCAACACATGGTATTAAGAAGTGGGGTATGTAAACTTTTGATCAGGGTCATTTGGATGTTTTTTGTTGTCGTTATGATTTAAAAATAGAAAACACAGTTGTTTATCAATAAATGGTTTCACCCAACCACTAAGCATGAGTGGAAAAGATGTTTTTGTGTTATCGTTCATATTCTCTGAAAAAAGGCCAAGAAAGTAAAAATTCTGCTGGGGTATGTAAACTTTTGAGCACAACTGTAAAGACACATACAACTTGAAACACTCGAAAACTTGGAAAACAAAACACACAGCTGTTGCCACATACACGTGGACAAGATGAGTACCCGAACAAGGAACATAGGGAAAACTAAGGGCTTAAATACACACAAGGGGATTAGGGCAAGTGGAAACAACAGGGGACGACAGGTGAACCAAATGCACAAAGCACAGGGAACACGAGACTGTCACAATAAAACAGGAACTGACTAAACATAACAGACGCAGACCTAACACTGAAAACTTGACAAAGGCAATATTACAAAATTAAACAACAAGGGAAACCAAACCGCACACTCAAACAACAAACAGAGAAACCAAAAGAAACACCAAGAAAACAACCTGAAAAGTACAAGACAAGAAAGCTACACAAAAGAACTCAAAACGCTGGGCCACCGGCCCAGGATCATGACAAAAGCACCTCTGACATTGAAGTTCTCACACATTTGATTTGGCTTCATTTTCGACCCCTCTACTGATTTCAGTTGACAGATGCTGTAAAAATGAAACTTTTTCTTGTCTTTTTGTGTTTTTGATGCTTTAACAGTTTATACTTTACTGCCCTCAGTAAGCAGCTTTAAATGAGAGCACATAGACCTCACTGTGAACATTAATAATAAAGTTAAATAAACGAGTTCACAGGATGAACAGATACAAGTTTTAGAAGTGCAGCAGTGCATAAAGTGCAAACAAAGGCAGCTTTAAGGACACACACTTGTTTGTCTCCATCAGTGGTGGTCTTTGGGACTTTGAGTCTCTGTGAGATGGAAACTGTCAGCACCATCTCATATCTCATTCCACCACGTTCACCGACTCAGAGCTCGAGGAGGAAACAGGAAACGTCCCATCATTGCTAAATTTGAACATTTCCAGCAGAAAGAACGGCTTAAAAGCAAGAAGCAGGAATTCAAAGGAACATTGTTTGGTATGAAGGAGCAGTTTCCCAAGGAAACCAACAACAGCTGGAAAATACTATATCCCACTGTGAACACAGACACAGGGGTAAACGGGCCCCCCTCATCATGGATCAGCTCTACACTGACAGACAGTTACTCCAGGATCCCACCACCACCCTGTGGCTCCTCTGAATGGACAAGAAGGCAAAGAAAAGGATTCATGCCTAAAAACTCAATTATGATCATTCACACACACACACACACACACACACACACACACACACACACACACACACACACACACACACACACACACACACACCTGTAAGGCAGGTATACCAAACTCAAGCTCAGTAGCATCAGCTTGCTGATATAACACTCTGTCTTTCCTCCAGCTTGGTACTAAATAGCTGCATGTAGCTAACAGAGGTGTCAGGTATCTATTAAACTATTAAAGCATCTCTTCCCTCTCATGATGCTGAGAGCAGAGCGGCTTTGCTAACAAAGCTAATGACTGAGGTGATGTTAGCGGTTTTAGCTTTTTAGCAGAACAGCTGTTAGCATTCAGTACACGTGCTTCTTTGGATTCAGACACATTTCTCTATTCAGGCGTCCCTGCAGTCACACACACTTTTCTTTCTCTCAGCAGATTCATTCAGTGACCTGTTGGTGCAGGAGCTGCTGTGAAAAGGTGAGTTAAGGAGCATTTTAAGGATGTTCAGACTGTCATAGCTCTGGTGTTTCTGTGAAAACCCTAAAAGCTTATCTACACATCATGAAGTATGCATGCTGTATAGCAGGCTGCAAGTCTCACTTCACAGATTACAGTGCTTTAAATGTTTCCTTTACTGTCACCATCAACACCAACCAGACAAGACACCGACTCTGTCCACCAAGAGGAGCCACCCTGAAGACTTCCCGGATGTGGCGTCTCAACATAGCAGCAACCAGGTGGACATGTTGGAGTCCATAAATAAGAAAGTGTCCAGCTCTGACGGCCTGGCCCTGCTGGAAATCCTCCACAGAGAGTTTGAGGCTCGGCGGGAGTCTGTGGATTTCAGCCAGCAGCAGGTGGAAGCACCCACTGTGGAAAACACTGTTCTCAGGGAGTCGGAGAAACGAGAACGGACGTGAGAGAACGAACAAAGACGTGAAAAAAAACCTAGCGGGTCAAATAAGTTTGCACCTGAAAAAAGCTCAGCACAGCAAAGAGCGAGGACCCAGGAGGGAACAAGTCCCAGCTTTTTATTTGTTTCTGTCGGCCGGCAGCGCTTGTAAAACACGGGGACACGACCACACGGTAATGAACACATAACGCACCTGCACAAGCACCAATGCAGCAACACGGGCCACTTACGTAGGTCACAGCGCAGCTCTGCAAAGATTCACTGCAGAAGTCTAAATCTCAACAATTCACTTAGATGAGCCATTTGTTCACTTTGCTTCTTCTGACATTAGAGGCTCATTAAATGATTCAGTCTCAGGTGAAAAAGCTTTGAACTGAAAACCCAGAAACAAAAACATGCACGTCACAATCAACAAAAACAGAAATACCAAGCAGAATATAAGTACACATCTGTAAATACTGTGAACCACTGACCCTCAGTGACCTACGCCACTCCAATTCTCAACATTAGTCTCATTAAATGCAATAACAACAATATTCACCACTGTCACACCTACAAATATATCAACAAGTGATTATTGAATTTGTATTTTAACAAAATATGCAAATATTTACAAACTGCTCACAAGAAAGCTCAATCATGGAGTCCATTTAACCACGTTTCCAACAAGCCTCTAACATACTGATAGAAATCAAATGTTTAATGAAATAAGTCAAATGTCCTGTAACCTAAATACAGTTAATAACTCCATGTTACAATCAGCTTTCCCCGTGCTTATTACTTATACAAACTGTTATGGTCCTGGGCCGGTGGCCCAGTGTTTTGAGTTCCTTTTTGTTTAGTTCTGTTTTGTTGTATTTTGAGTTGTGTTCTTATAGTTTAGTGTTCTCAGTTGTGTCTTTGTGTAATGTCTGCTCCCCTTTGTCACGTCTTCATTGTTAGGTCTGTGTGTGTTATGTTAGTCCCTTCCTGTTTATTTCGGTAGTCTCGTGCTCCTTGTGTGTTGTGTTCAGTTTACTTCCCCTGTGTTATTAGGTTCATTTGTTTCACCTGTTGTTTCCACTCTCCCTGATTTCCTCGTGTGTATTTAAGCCCTTAGTTTTCCTCTGTTCTTTGTTTGGGTCCTCGTCAGTTTTATGTCTAGGTTGACGTCTGCTGTGTGTTTTGTTTTCTGGTTTCAAGTTTCTAGTTTGATGTTTGGAGTAGTGATGGGCAAAATGAGGCTTTGTGAAACACTGAAGCGTTCGAAGCATTTGTGCCGGAATTGTATCGAAGCTTCGAAACAATCTGAAACCATGTGCACAGTGACACCTGCTGGCCAATTTGGTTATCGCCACATCTTGATAATGCTGTTCAATGAAACAAGGACACAGGCACGCCCTGCACAAGTCCAAACAAAGCTATTGATTATACCTAACTATCAATAATTATGATCAACATGTGGTCTGGAGGAACGAGGAGACTGTTAAAGACAGCAGCTGTGACTATTTTCACTTAACATCCGTGAGCCTGTTACAGTTTTTATTAATTCACTAACACACAAACCAATTTATAAAGTAAAAATACTGAGAAAAAATGTTATGTTTATTGTGATAACCACACACATCTGTCTTTGGGCTCAGTTGGCTTCATTTTTGCCAGTCTTGGAAAAAAACAGAAAAGTTTAGATGTGTTTGGTTGGCTTTAAGCTTTCTGGGAGTTCATATCAGGTTTGTTCTACACACAGTGAAACAAAGGCGTGGAGTTAGACTTTATGTTCTATTAATTCAAAAATAAATTTTTAAATTAAGAAAAAACTAAATATTTCCTTTTTTAAAAATACATATATTTTTTATTAAGTTTTAATGGGAAAATTCGCAACAGTCATTTTCACATCTTCACACTGACCAGTACCTTTATGAATCTGAGGAAACACGCCATCCTCCACTGAGTGACCTCTGAAACATGAAACTTTCCTTATCTGCGACCTATACTTGTGTGGACGTCGTATCTGTGACATAACCGTGATGTTTGACTCTGTCTGAGGCTTTGAACCTGCAGCCTTTGTCCAGCTCATACCTGTCAAGTTTTGTATTTAAAAATACGGGAAATTTTCCGCTGCTAAAAATAGAGGTCACTATATGACTTAATTGCCTAATTTGCATAATTGTTCATTTTGATGTACTGTAGTTGCAGTCGAGGCTGCAGGAGCAGAAACACATCTTTGGAGAGACAAAAAGTGAAGGAAAAAAAAACACCATAAATATGTTTAGAACTACAAATGAACTTTATGAAATAACTTAATAACATTAATGCTTTGCCTAGACGCACATTACATAGATCAATTTTGTCCCGTATTGTTTAATGTTAGAATATCAAATTTAATGAAAACACTGTGGGGTGAGACTGCTAACTACATTCAACCCTCCTCCTTTATCTGAGCCACTGTTGCCAACTTGTCAAAGAAAACTCGCTGTCGGCTGTCTCAAAGGTTGATAAAGGCCGAAGCACCGGGGATGGGAGCGGGTGGGCAGGCTCAGTGTTTAAGTGAGGTTCGGAGTTTGGAGGGTGAAGACAAAGTGAGATCTGGGCGATGCGAAAGCGTACGAAGGGACGCAGTAAGAAGGAATTATGTACACAAAACATGGTGACAGCGGAGGATTTCGCTGTTGCTAGTCGCTTTATGGGGAAAAAAAACCCGCTAAGTTGGCAACACTGAGCCCAACTGAGGTCCAGTTGTTTTTACGAGGTTGTTCCGGCTGTCGGCACTAACCTAGTGATAACCTAATGACAATTCAGTTTGGAGCGGCACAGGAATGCTTTAAAAAAATGTTGAAAATTGAAAACTCAAAATACGGGAAAATAAAAATACGGGATGACGCCGGGACAGAGGGGTAAAATACGGGAATTTCCCGGCCAAAACGGGAGACTTGACAGGTATGGTCCTGCTGTTTATGGGACATTTACACCAGAAACCTCAGTGGGAATAAAAACGAAAAACAAAAAAAAACCTAATTTGTCATGAGAATTAAGAAACAGATCACCTAGACGCGGTTTTTCTTGATTAAAAAATATATTTGTTTTCAGTAGGAATCCTGCAGTTTGCGGGTCACAGGTTGCAGCATCACCTTATGGACGGGTTTCGCCGTTCAGGCCCGTCCAGTTAGTCACTGTGCCCCGTGAAGCTAAATCCTACTGAAACGCTTCAACTATAAGTTACACAAATTCATACAGTTTGTTAATGAAAAACGTAAACAGCAACGTCACCGGTAAATAACTGCAGTGCGAACTCAGTTTAATGATTCGGTTTAAGGTTCTGCAGCGATCGTGGTGATCAGCATGACTGACTTTGGGAAGATCCCCTGATTGCTCTGACAATAAATAGAGCTCATTTCGGCTCGTGCAGAAACAATTGGAGGACTGAGGGTTTCAGCCCCACAGTCAGCTGTCACAGTGTGCTGAGTTCGTTGATTCGTTTTTGCACTGAAAGAAAATGTTTCGCCTGTTTGTGAATGGATCGCCTCCTTCGTTCTTCACCGTCCACAGTAACAATAATCAGTTATACGTGCGTGTCCGCTTGTAATAAATAAAAGCGTTGGTATCAAAAACATTCAGTCAGCAATTACAAGGCCCAGCCCAGAATGACAGGTTCATTTAAAAAAAGAAGTAAAACAAATGAATCCCGGCGCCTCGGCCGCCTGGAAACAGCAGGACTGAAACGCACCGAAGCCTCACTTAGCCATGGTCACGTGATGTAGGTGTTTTGAACCAGGTTTCGGAGCAGTGTTTCGAAACACCTGCGCTTCGGAAGCTCGACACAGTGTCGAAACTTCAGTGTCGAGCTTCCCATCCCAAGTTCTGAGTTCTGTGTAAAGCATTAATAAAATCTACACACAAAATCTGCTCTCGCCGTGTCCTGCACTGAGGTCCTCCCTGCCTTGCCTGCACCAGCCGTGACAGTAGGACCCAAACCCGGAAATGGACCTCGCGGACAGCAAATTGCAAGAGCGTCGTAAGGTAATGGATTATTACCGAGATGAGGAAGTGAGGTGGAAACCTTGGTTTACCCCGGATCGCAAGTCAAAGCGCCCTCCACCTCAGCCTCGGGCCCGAGTCTCGCCACAACAGCTGATCGCTCCACCAGCTGCTATCTCTCTGCCTGTCCCGACGGCGATCACGGTGGGCGGGTACATCTCTTTGCCCTCACTGCCACTACAGCAGGACTGTTCGCCGGATATCTCCTCGCCACAGCTGCGGAGTAATTCCTCTGCCTCGCCGCTCCCTTTGCCAGCTTCCAGGAGAAGAAAGCGGGGCTCTCGTCGAGGGAATCGACAGCCTTCGCCTCCCACAACGGTGAGCTCGGCACAGCCACCCATCAACACTGCCTTCTCGCCTGTGTGTGTCACGGTTTCCCCAGCGTCTCTGCGCCGCCCACCAGCGTCTCTGCGCCGCCCACGCGGCAAAAAACGCGCGTGCTTGTTCAGCGCTCGTAACCAGCGCACCGTGCTTGCGCCGCAAGAAAACTACGGACACCGTGAAAGCTCAAACAACGTGTTTCGGCGAAGTTGTCCCACTTTTTGCAAATGCGCTCCCATCAGATACGTGCGCTCTCTCTCTCTCTATGTTTAGATGTTTATCGATAGATAGATAGATAGATAGATAGATAGATAGATAGATAGATAGATAGATAGATAGATAGATAGATAGATAGATAGATAGATAGATAGATAGATAGATAGATAGATAGATAGATAGATAGATAGATAGATAGATAGATAGATAGATAGATAGATAGATAGATAGATAGATAGATAGATAGATAGATAGATAGATAGATAGATAGATAGATAGATAGATAGATAGATAGATAGATAGATAGATAGATAGATAGATACTCCATATAGCCCATGCGGATAGCTCTATATAACCCAAAACTGGGTAAACACATCTTGATAGCCTAATAACAGCCATCAGAAACCGTTCCCCCTGTGTTAAACATGGGGGAACGCATCCTGAAGGCCCAGTGACAGCCATCAGGATGCGTTCCCCCAGTTTAACACAGGGGGAACGGTTTCTGATGGCTGTCCCTGGGCCATCAGGACGCGTTCCCCCAGTTTAACACAGGGGGAACGGTATCTGATGGCTGTCCCTGGGCCATCAGGAAACGTTCCCCCTGTGTTAAACTGGGGGAACGGTATCTGATGGCTGTCCCTGGGCCATCAGAATGTGTTCCCCCAGTTTAACACAGGGGGAACGGTTTCTGATGGCTGTTATTAGGCTATCAAGATGTGTTCACCCAGTTTTGGGTTATATAGAGCTATCCGCATGGGCTATATGGAGTATCTATCTATCTATCGATAAACATCTAAACATAGAGAGAGAGAGAGCGCACGTACGGGCAATTAGTGAGTAGCCCCTCTGTTTTGCCTGCCACTCCTGAGACAGAGTTTTCTGTGACCGTGCCTAATAAAATGGCCTTTAATGATAACGAGTTTCCTGAGCTGGCTAAGGACCTAGACTTTACCCTTGCTGTCAGTGGCGGTTTCTGATATGGGCGACATGGGCAGCCGCCCAGGGCGGTTTTTCATCTAGCGCGGCATGACCGCCCCCCAACGCATTGCGATCGCCGCAGCAGCGCCTACCGCACTACTCCACTTGTGGGGTAATGGGCGCCCTCTTCCTGCTGTGTGGTGCATGTAGCTTTCTGCCATGGTCTGACAGACAGGTTGTAACCAGTGTTGCCAAGTCCGCTTATTATAAGCGACTTTGGGCTTGTTTTTTTCTAAAGTCGCTTGCAAATTTCGTGAGTCGCGGGTTGCGGTTTTTTGGGCTTATTTTTGAACGTGGAGTTGCTTATTTGGGCTTGACTTTCTTTCCGAGTGAAACTCATTGATTATCTCTCGGCGCCCTATAATAAAGCAAAAGACGAGTGGTAGGTAGTTTGTCCCTTCCAAGCCCCCGTTTCCTGTTTATCGCTCCCGCACAAGTTGACCGGGCGCACACCCAAACAAACACTCATAACAGCCCAGAATGACGAGGCAGCGCAAGAATGAGCTCCAGTAAGTGGGGAAAATATAGAAAAAAATATAATAAAGAGTAGGAGAAAGAGAGCGCACTTACAGAATGGATCCGAGCTCAGATGGGAGACAGTGGCGCTAAAAGTGGGTATGCACTATATGCAATGCATAGGGGCGCCGCACAAGAGGGGCTGCGCCAAAACGATGCGACGAAATTAATTCTCTAGTCGCATTTTCTGTACTTAACAGCTGTGCGTATGAAATGATCAGTAACAGAGGAACGGCGCTGATTAGGCACCCCCTGTGCTCCTTCACCTCCCCTCCTCCTGCCCCCCCCCCCCAAAATAAATAAATTGTGTCCGCAAACACCGCAAGTGTGAAATATGTGCTCACCATGCTGATTTAGTTCAACATGCTAATACAGAGAAGGACACACACACAAAAAAAAACTGTGCACCCTTCTCTTCTATGAGGCTAAGAACCATGGGTTTTATTGCTCCAAAACACAATGAGACAAAACAAAGAAGTGAGCTATACTACTATAGAGCTATACTGTTTAAAAGCGGCCTCAGGTTTACACAGTGTTGTGGGTTGCCAGTTGGGCTTCTTTTGGGCTTGTTTTCATAGAGCTGGTTGCTTGTTTCTGTCGTGAGATCTGGCAACACTGGTTGTAACAGAAGGAAAGGGGCAGGCGGGGGATTCTCTCGTCTCGGTTGCTGAGCCTAGAATTACAGAACCCCGCAAGGGACATGGGGGAAAAAAACATGAGAGAGAGAAAAAAAAAAAAAGAGGCACTTTTTTGAGATCTCTCAGAAGTTTTGCGAGATCTCGCAAAACTTTTCACTATTAGTACATACGTTTCCGCGTTAATCTTGATATGGCAGTGTCAGTGAGGATGAAAAGTTTGGCGAGAGACTGCCAGCAAAAGTCGCCTTTATTCATAATTCAGTTTTGTTACTGTTGGCTGTAACCACGCCAAAACTGTACAGGCATGAATGAATGAACCCGGCTGACTGTCTCGCGCTCACGCCATCACTGCTTCACTCTACCTGCACCCCCGGCTGAGGGGAGAGGGGGGCGGGGTAGCGCTGTGTGTGTTTGTGGCGATCGAGTGAAGCAGCGACGGCCTGAGAGCGAGACAGTCAGCCGGGTTCATTCATTCATGCCTGTAAACCTTTCATCCTCACTGACACATCCATATCAAGATTAACGCGGAAGTGTATGTCCTAATATTGAAAAGTTTTGCGAGATCTTGCAAACCTGCCTCTTTTCTTTTTTTCTTTTTTTTTTTTCTCCTCCCGTATTTTTCCCCCCCATGTCCCTTGCGGGGTTCTGTATAGAATGAAATTAGACGCAGACAACTGATAGAACACAAAGCATATTTCATTTATAATACTGTAAATATGGTAATTAATTCACAGTATTTGTGTGAACCCGAATCCTGATGAAAAAAATAACAAATACGAATCTAGACGGTTCGGACAAATGTTGGTGGATGGTGCAGTGTTGCCAGATTGGGCAGCCTGTGAACACATTGGGCTGGAAAATTATATAGATATGTAATTTTATAATTATATATCTATATAATTATAAAATTATATAGATATATAATTTTACAATAAAAACTTGCTAGAAAACCTACCAAATAAGGTGAAAAGCAGCCAAAATTTTAACAACTCAGCCAAAGCTGTGTATATTTAAATGTATATCACACCTGGTGCTATTAACATGAGTTTCAATGGAGGTTTTGTTGTGTTGGGCTGGCAACTGTCAGTCAGATCTGACAACCCTGGGGATGGGTGGCGGTGATAACCTATTCTGCTTCAGTGCGAATTACGGCAGATGGAAAGGAAAAGGTCAAAGCCATCAGGTGCGCAGTTTAGGAAAAAGAGAAAGAAGAAGAGGAGAAACAAGCAAAGATGAAGGTAAGCAGAAGCTGTGTAATATTTCAGTTTCTTCCATGTTTTTTCAAATAAAAATTTAAAAGAAATTCTGAGTGTGCCTGTGATGGTGGGGGGACCTTCTGTTAAAACCTGTTTGTCAGACCATGGCAGAAAGCTACATGCACCACACAGCAGGCGCTCATTACCCCCCAAGTGGAGTAGTGCGGTAGGCGCTGCTGCGGCGACCGCTATGGGGGGGGGCGCTGGCGGGGATGCTCGCCCAGGGCGCCAAACAGGCTAGGGCCGCCACTGCTTGCTGTCTCTATGCCAGCCCAAGAAAAAGACATTTCACATGCCTGTCCTAAGTCTGATTGTGCAGACAGTAAAATGAAACAGGATGTAAATGACTGTGTGCTTGATCTATGTGAAGAATGGCTAAACCTGCCCAGCGAGGAGAATAAAAGAGCCGTTTCCCGCAGTTTATGCAACCTTGTGTTTCTTTTTCCATGGATTTTGGACTCTTTGTCTGAGTTAATTAAGGACTTTGTGATGGAGATTATTCAGTTGGAGGCACCAGTGCATATGTAACAGTGTTTATGTTGTATGTGATTCCACTTGCCATAACAACCACAACTTGTTAATGTGGAAGTTTACTGGCTCAATGGCGCCCTCTCTCAAAAGGCAATGGATAAATGCCGCTGGCAATGTTGTAATGTGGCCAGATCATGAGCGACGAGCCTGAGGTGGGTTGTAGCGCACAGCAATGTACATGATTATTAAGTATTAACATCTGTCTAGCCATTATATGAAGTGTATGACCACTATAATCCTCGAATTGACCAATAAATGTCCTGGTTCATGATGAGGACAACTGTTTAAACACCAGCTCTAATTGAACCAGGACATTTATTGGTCAATTCGAGGATCAAACACCTGTTGTGAATTTTGCCGTTAAGCTCCTCGTTAGAGAACAGCAACTTGTGCAAAAAGTTCTGAAACATTTAACAGTTGGACATGTGCATTCAAAAGCTTAGAGAAGGTCACATTAAGTTCACCTGTAAAGGTTTGAATGCATTTTAGGCTCGTCCTGCAATTTCACCCAAAAGCCAAATATCCCTAACTTTTTGTGAGTAGTGTAGTTGTGTGGATATTGCTACCAGGACTGTTTCTGTGACTGTTAATGAACCAGCCACTAACAAGACTGAGAGCACTGCTCCTGTGAGACACCCTGCACCCATTTCAGTTTTGCGGGAAGGTGCGGCCATAGACTGGCCCACTTCAGTACCCGTTTTGTTCCCACGGGTGGGGGCTACTAAGAACTGCTCAGGTTCACAGCCTCACAGGGTGACAGGGATCCCTCATAAGCAGCCCCAGCTGTCTGAGGAGATGGTTGCGTGCCCTGCCGAGTGCACCCCACAGTCACCACAGTCTTTTGAGTTTGCAACTTCAGCCCTCTCAGTCACAGTTTCAGCGCCTGTATCTTCAGCCACATCAGCGCCACCATCTACGACTCATCCACAGTTTGCTTCGCAGGGTCTTCAGCTTCGCCCTCAGCCTCGGAGTCTTCAGCTTCGCCCCCAGCAGCTCCAGTCAGCGCCTCAGAGCCCCCAGTCAGCGCCTCAGAGCCCTCATTCCACTCAGCTCCCTCAGTTCCAGCTCCCTCTGCTCCCTCAGCCCCAACTCCTGCTCCCTTAGCTCCCCTCAGCTCCCTCCTCAGCTTTGGTCCCCTCAGCTCCCCCCTCAGCTTCCTCCTCAGCTTTGGTCCCCTTAGCTCCTTCGGTCCCCTCGGTCCCTTCAGTTTTGTCCCCTTTGGTACCCCCAGCTCCCCTCTGTAGCTTCACTCCCCTCAGCTCCGGTCCCTTTGGTCCCTCCGGTCCCCTCAGTGCCCTCGGCCCCTTCAGTCTGCCCTCAACCTGTGGTCCCATCAGTTACTGCTGCATCCTCTTCACCTCTCCACCGCCGCAGCTGGGAGCATGGTCGGCCTCCTGCTCATCTTCATCGTCTCCGCCGCCGCCACTGGGATTGCGGTTGGCCTCCTGCCTCGCATCGCTGCTGCCACTGACATTGCAGTCGACCCCCAAAACTGTTTAGGTTGTGCCGTGAACTGTTTGGCTTTTTTTTTTGATTTGTCCTCGTTGTTTTTTGTTTTGGACTGTTCCAGCCTTGTGCTGCTGCTTTTGTTTCCTTCCATGGATTTTTTTTTGGACTCTGTTGCCCTTTTTGTTTTTTTTGTCTCGGATGTATTGATGTATTGAATTTGTATTTTAACAAAATATTCAAATATTTACAAACTGCTTACAAGAAAGCTAAATCATGGAGTCCATTTTAACCACGTTTCCAACAAGCCTCTAACATACTGATAGAAATCCAGTGTTTAATGAAATAACTCAGATGTCCTGTAACCTAAATAAGTTAATAACTACATGTTACCATCAGCTTTCCCCGTGCTTGTTACTTATACAAACTGTCATGGTCCTGGGCCGGTGGCCCAGTGTTTTGAGTTCCTTTTGGTTTAGTTCTGTTTTGTTGTATTTTGAGTTGTGTTCTTATAGTTTAGTGTTCTCAGTTGTGTCTTTGTGTAATGTCTGCTCCCCTTTGTCACGTTGTTGGAGTTATGGTAAAAATTCCATTCTGTTTATTATCATTCCTTCTGTTTGTATATTTTCTATAAGTTGTTTTATGTACATATGATACTGTTGTTTTTATATTTGAAATGGAAACACGTGGTGAAATTTTTACAAAGGAAGTTGTAGTTACCTGCAGGCTGTTTTCAGCCTGCAGAGAATACACACATAGGATACGTGTCTCATATACGCCATGTTACATGCACATTCTACAGGATATTTACTACCATATATGGTAAGGAAAAAGCCAAGAATGTTGTTTATTACATGCTGTAAACTGCGTTTGGTGTAACCCACGTGATCTTATTGTGAAAGTCCGAATAAAAGCGCTGCGCAGGAAGCCGTCCTTTGGGACTGATAACTTCCGCTCAGCCACGAGCTGAGTTCAAGGAACGGATCTCTCCTCCTTGCGCAAGTTCCAAAAGAGTTGTGTGTTTGTTCTCTGAGTTAATAAAATGATCTGAACCTATCATTTTTTGGTCCTTCGAGCCGGATCGGGACAGTTGCTGACTGACGCTGGAGGAGAAGAACACCGCAGACTGTCGACAGCCAGGATCATCAGCTGACCTGAAGAAAGCCCCGAAGCGTGAATTCATGACCAGGCCGGTGATTAGGTTCGCTCCTCCAGCGCCGTTCATCACTCTCCCGGAGTCCGAGGGGACGTAACACCAACAGTAACGAAGGTTTGTGAAAGCCGCGCGTTATAAGTTAGGTAGGCTCGCCGAAAGGAGTCCGTTTAACCAGCAGTTACCGCTGTGGTCTTAGGTTCGGGGACGCACAGGTCTGCTCGGGCTGGAAAACGTAAAAACTCCAGCAGTTACCGCTATACTTTCGAACCTCGGTCCAGAAATTAATTTCTGGACCAGGGAGGTATAGGTCTGCTCGGGCTGGAGGAAATAGGATACCCCAGTGGTTACCGCTGCACTCAGGGAGGTGCAGGTCTGCTCGGGCTGGGAAGACAGTACCGTGGTTGACTTCCGCCGAAAGGGAAGGGTAATTTGGTGTTCTCAAAAAGAGAAAGTAAATTGGTAATTCTCGCCGGAAAGAGAGGTTTATAATTTGGCCCAAAAAAAATTTCGGATTTTAGATACTCTCGCCGTAAGAGAGATTTAAAATAGGCGCCGAAAATACGCGTAGGTGTGAGTGAATGAGAGAGTGAAAGCCGCCCTTTTGACGTGGAAGCAGCAGCGTGAAGGGATACCCTACGGGTGCCAACGCACTTTGCGGTCTGTTGAAGTACACAGTGACGGGCGGATTTGGTATTAGGTCCCAGAAGGACACGTGGTCCGATCGGGACAAAGCACGGGGAGTAAAATGGGGATTATGAACAGTAAATCGAGTAAGCCTGCCCTAGAGGGGGATTTAAAATATATGGAGAGATACTCTCCAGGCAGCACAACGTTTTGCGATAAATGGAAGAAAAAGTATGGTTTTAGTGGAAAGTTGGAGTTAAGGGAATGTGAAGATTTGGTGGGAAATTTAAAAATAAGTGTGGCAACAAAGGAAGGGAAGAGGAAAGTTGAAAAAGAAAGACAGTTATGGTGGCAAAAACGTGGTTGGAACAGGCACAAAAAAGGGCCGCGGGCAGAGAACAAAAGAAGGGAAAACAAACTTCCTGCAATGTGCATGCTGCATTGTTAAGGCCAGAGGATGAGACGGTTAGGCCTTGTAGGGGGCAACCCCCACCTCAACCACCTCCCCCAGCTCAGCCACCTCTTTCAGCCCAAGCATCTCCCCCGCAGTTACAGGGGGCAGATGGTAATTTACAGGTTGAGGAGGAGGGGGAGTTAGTGCAGCAATTAAATTTAACGGCAGGAAGGATGGTCCTTAGAAGTCATGATAAGAACAAACAAACAGGGAATGTGGTTGCCCTGGTACAAGGAGGATATCCAGATTTAGAGCCCCTCCTGTGTAAATATGGTGAAAAGCATTGCTCGGGGGCTGAGAGTTGTGATTGTTCTGTGAGACACTCAGACTCTTTACGGCCGCCAGTAAACACATTTCCTATGGTGGAAGTAGCTAATCCACATAGGGGTGTTGGTAATGATAATGCACAAACAATCTTAGTTTTTAGACCCTGGACAAATGTAGAAATGTTAGAAGCAGTTAAAGGTCTGACATCTCACAAAACTAATGTAAACTTGTGGGCAACAGAGGTTGCAGGGTTACAAGCCTCGTTCAATTTGAATGGGGATGAAATGGTTTCTGTATTCAGAAACCATTTTAAACTTGACTGGGGAAGAGTCAGAGGAGATTTCACTGGGAAAGATGCGGGGGGGAGTAACACTGCGTCATGATTCAGTTGCTCTAAGGCAGGGAATTCAGGGAGTAGTGCTGCAGACTAGAAACACACTGATTCCACCCCCAAATTATGACAAAATCCATCACTGCAAACAGAAAGACGGAGAGGGTGTTTTTGAATTTAGGGAAAGATTAGAGGAAGTGTTTAAAGCACACAGTGGCATACCAGAGGACCAAGACCCAAATGGTCCTTATCAAAGGCAACTTAAACAAACATTAATGTCTGGTTTCCACCCAAAATATTCTGATTTCATACGCAAACATAATGTAAATCATGCCACAGACGCCCTCATGGAAACTATGAACTGGGCTCGCCATGCAGAAGAGGTGATAAAATCAAAAAAGGATAAAAAACCAGACTGATGACTCTGCAACTCAAGTGTTTCTGGTGGGAGATCAAAGACCTCAAAGAGCAGAATTTAAATCAGGAGGTAGAGGCAGAGGCCGGGGAAGAGGCCGTGGTCAGTTTAACAGACCTGTCCACAGGGGAGACGGCTGTTGGCTGTGTGGAAAAGAGGGACACATAGCTAGAGACTGCAAGAACAGGAGGTTTAGGGATCCTCCATACAATCCAGGCTACAACAGCTCTACATGACTAGGTGGATTCTCAGATGACATTGAGGTTACCAGTGTTGATCTGAAGCTAATATTAGCTGCAATCTCCACACCAGGTCAAAAACCTTTAATAACCCTCTTGGTAAATGGCAAAACAACTGAATTTCTGTGTGACTCAGGTGCAGATAGAACAGTGGTGAAGGAACACATCCCAAAATTAAAAGAGTCTAAGAAGAGAGTTTTTGTAAAATCAGCTAATGGGCAATTAAGTGCCTTACCCCTTTCAGCTCCAGTGATAATTAGTGACCCAGAGACAGGAATTTACAGTCAGGGCCCTGTGGTGTTGAGTTCAGAGTGTCCAGTGAATTTGTTAGGGCGAGACATGCTTCAAGCTCTGGGAATTGCTATAGTCCCCACTCCAATGGGAATGCAGGCTACAGTGGTAAATCAGGTTCATGAGGTAGAAGAGCTACCTCAGACTTATTACTACTGGAGCCTGGATTTTCCAAAATCAGATCTTGCTCAAACAGGTAGACAGTTATTAAATTTAATAGCTTCTTACCTAAAATCAGGGAGTGATTTGCAGGCTCCTGAAACTATGCACTGCACTCTCAGGTACAAGCAGACTCCGGGCCCAGACCAAATTTATGCAGAAAAGGTTAGGAAGCTGCAGACTCAAAAACTGAACTTGCATACTCTCTATGTGTTAAAACGAGAGTATAGTGGAGTCCTTGTAACTTTGACTCCTGAAGCCCAAAGTCTGTATTCCTTCAATCCATTTTTATCAGTACCTCATGTGTCACTGTCAAAACCTCCTACAGCTAAATGGGAAGATGTGGGCCAGCTTCTGTGCGACGCTGAAAAACTCACAGATTGGAGGGACGTGGGTCAAGGTCGGTGGGAATCCTCTGATGGTCAGGTACAGAAAATCGAACTGCAGTGGACAGTCATGACTAAAATCCATGAACACACAAATAGCTCCACATCAGCCTGATCTATGGTGAACATAGAAAGTTTCCCAGAATTACAAATACTTCCTGATAGTTTGTGGGCAAAGGGAGCAGCAGATGCAGGATTATTAAGTACCGCCGACCCAGTAATTATTGAACCAAAATCTGATTACAGACCTTATGTACGTCAACTTAAACCAGACGCACAGGCAGGGATAGAACCAGTAATCATGGAGATGCTGAAGGCAGGCATACTGATTGAAAAACCTGATGCTCGTTGTAATAACTCTATATTCCCAGTAAGGAAACAAGGTACAGATAAATGGCATCTAGTGCAGAATTTAAGAGCTGTGAATCAAGCTGTACAAACTAGAGCACCCTGTGTTCCAGACCCACATACACTGCTAAATCAGTTGACCCCTGACAAAAAATGGTTTACGGTTGTGGATCTCAGTAATGCTTTTTTCTCGATTCCTTTACATGAGGATTCACAGGACTGGTTTGCCTTTACATACAAGGGAAAAAAATTCTGTTACACGCGTATGGCTCAAGGATTCACGGATAGCCCCACAATCTTTTCACAAGCTATTGCAAATTGCATGTCGCAGCTGTTAATAGCAAAACATTCCCAAGTATTGACTTATGTGGATGACATTCTCATAGCATCAGACACAGAGGAGCATTGTAGAACGCAGTCATTAGAAGTGCTACAACACCTGGCAAAAACAGGAAATAAAGTCAGTTTGGAGAAACTGCAGTGGGTGCAAAGGGAAGTAAAGTATTTGGGACACATTCTTTCACAGCAAGGGCGAAAGCTTCTGGAGTCTCGGAAAACAGCCATCATGCAGGCACCCAAACCACAGACAAAGAAACAGATGTTGGCATTTTTAGGCTTATGCAATTATTGTAGAGCCTGGGTTCCAAACTACGCACAAATGACACAACCATTGTTATCAGTTATACATGATGTGCCCATGGCAATGTCTGAAAATGTAAAATGGACTCTAGAAGCTGAACAGGCATTTACTGAAGTTAAGCAAGCTTTAACTACAGAAATAATTCTGCCCTTACCAGATTATTCAAAACCATTTGTTCAAACTGTAGATTGTAAAAATGGTTTTATGACTTCAGCCTTGTTGCAACCCTTTGGTGACAATCTGCGACCTATTGCTTATCATTCTAAACATTTAGATGCAGTGTCAAGAGCACTCCCACCTTGTGTGCAAGCGGTATGTGCAGCAGCAATGTCAGTGGAATCTTCGAGTGAGTTAGTTTTGTTTCATCCACTGACATTAAAAGTACAACACGCGGTCTCAGTTCTGTTATTACAAAGTAAGATGACTTTCCTTTCACCAGCAAGACATTTAAGCTGTATTGCTCTGCTACTATCTCAGCCGCATATTATAATTGAGCGTTGTACTTCTTTGAACCCTGCTACATTGCTTCCTACTCCAGAAGATGGAGAACCACATGATTGTAAAGCTATAACAGAGCAAAATAGTAAACCCAGGGAGGATTTGTTAGATATGCCATTAACAGAAGGCGACGTGGTGTATATAGATGGGTCAAGCAGGAAAAATGACAGAGGTATTACAGAAACGGGGTATGCAGTAGTAACTGACAAACAAATCATTAAGGCAGAACAACTACCATCTCATTTTTCTGCCCAAGCAGCGGAACTTATATCTCTCATAGAAGCCTGCTTACTTTATAAGGATAAGACTGTGACAATTTATACAGATAGCCAATATGCATTTTCAACAGTACATCTTTTTGCAGCCCAGTGGGCAAGAAGGGGAATGCAGACGTCTACAGGTCAGCCAGTGAAACATGCTACATTGTTAAAACAGTTACTCTTGGCCATTATGAAACCCAAAAACATAGCTATTTGTAAATGTGCAGCCCACACTGTGGGCAAAGATCCTGTCACCTTAGGAAATGCCTTTGCAGATAAGATAGCTAAGGAAGCAGCACAGGGCCTTTATGGCCACAGCGATACATACTTACATATACAAGAGCCAATAAGCCAGGAGGTTTTACAGGACATGCAAACACAAGCCCCGAAAGCAGAAATAGAGCAGTGGCTTAGGGATGGTGCGACACTGAAGGATAACATTTATCATATCAATGATAAACCGGTACTCCCTAAAGCCCTTTTTAAAACTGCAGCATTATTGAGTCATGGGCCTTGCCATGTCTCAACAGGAGGGATGGTACAGACAATAAGGAAATACTTTTATGCAAAAGGCTTTAATAACTATTCAAAAAATTTTTGTAGAGCGTGTTTAACTTGCTGTAAAAATAATCCACAGGGTAATCTGAGACCAAGAAGGGGTAGATTTCCAACACCTTGTTATCCTTTTCAGTTCCTCCACATAGATTTCATAGAACTGAATCAATGTAGGACATATAAGTACTGTTTAGTACTTGTAGACCCTTTTACAAAATGGGTTGAAATTATTCCATCGGCAAAAGCGGATGCACTGACGGTTGCAAAAGCCTTATGTAAGACCATAATTCCTAATTATGGCATTCCAGAGAAGCTGTGGAGTGATAATGGACCACACTTTGTAAATGAGATAGTGTCTAAGGTGTCTCAGAATTTAGGCATTGAACTGAAGAACCATTGTGCATACCACCCACAGAGTGCAGGGCTAGTGGAAAGAACAAATGGAACGATAAAAATTAGATTGAGGAAAAGCATGGCAGAAACGGGGAGACCTTGGGTGGATTGTATAGATCTAGTGAAAATGTACATGCGCATAACACCATCAGAATTAGGACTTACTCCGTATGAAATATTATACGGCAGACCGTTCAGGCTGCCTGTATATACGGAGGAAGAGAAGGCAGAAGAGAGCTGTGATTTGAGTGACTGGATGAGGAAATTTCTACAAAGCAAACAAGTAACTGATGCTAATAAACTGCCAGAAGCATCTTTTTCTCTCTTCACAGGTGCCACTGATACAGCCAGGAGACTGGGTGCTGGTCAAGGTCATCAAACAGAAGTGCTGGTCAAACCCGAGGTGGGACGGCCCATATCAAGTTCTACTGACCACACCAACAGCAGTGAAAATCGCTGAAAGATCTACGTGGATTCATCTGAGTCACTGCAAGAAGGTGGAGCCACTTACTTCGGAGTAAAGCTGGAAGTCTGGTTACAAAGGGGGAAATTCCTTATAGTGTTTTTTTCGTCTCAACCCAGTGAAGAAAACAACTGATCCCTACTCCTTTAGGATGGCGCCCTTCTGCAGCTTCACAATTATTTTCAGCGTGAGCACACTGCTAGTTTTAGGAGGAACATCTTCATTAAATTATACCCAGTACCCACATGAATATGCAACCAATGAATGGTGGCAGTTAATGAACGTCACAGCTCATGTTAATAATTGGACAAATTGTTATGTGTGTGCACATATGCCAGTGGCAGGACACAATACTGGACTGAGGCCTTACAATGTTAGCTGGGAGCACTCATGGTGCCTCTGTGGGTTGGCTACACATCCAGGGAGAAGAGCTAAATGGAGTGAAGCAAATTTTACCACAATTCTTAATGTAAAGGGGATAAGTTCTCCCATTAATAGAAATTGTTCTATGTTAACAGATTTGCTCACTTGGCCTCAGCTAGCCAACCCCCTTCCTGAGGTGCTGATTTTGACTTATTTGCCAGAGAAAGCTTTTCCAGCATGTGTTATAGCTAATGGATCCACCAAGGTGGGTAGATTACCAGCCACTCTCTGTAATGCTACCTATTCCTACTGTCCACCAACAGATGAGAAACAATGCCTGACCTGCCTCAAAAATATTGCTTGTCATAACAATCTAACTGTACGGAGGAAGGAATGTCAGTCTGACTTGGCCTACAGAATACAGATGGATGCTGGAGAGCTGAGTCAGTGCTCACGAGTAGCACCAGGACCCAAGGGAACAAGAGTGTTAGCGGATTGGTATTTCATCTGTGGTCACAAAGCATACGTGTCCCTTCCCCCAGATTGGGGAGGCCTGTGTAGTGTTGCATATGTGTCAGATCATGTCTTTTTCATGCAGTACCAGGCCAGTCATCCACATCACAAGACGAAGCGACAGGTTGGAGAGTGGCTCACGAGCCATTCAGAAGTTCCAGAGGAGCTCTGGATCTGGGGAGTCGGAGCGAAGATTGCCCAGTCTATCTTTCCAGGAATTGGACTGGGATTTGTGCGTGACCAAGTGGAAATAAATCGCTATGCAATATTACGTCTGGTAAATACAACCATAGCTCTAGGACAAGGAACTGTAAAAGAGTTAAGTTCACTTAGAGCAATAGTGATGCAAAACAGGATAGTATTAGATCTTTTGACAGCTTCCCAGGGTGGCGTGTGTAAGATCATTGGTAAGACATGTTGTACTTACATCCCAGATGAAGATAATGCTGGTGGAGCCATAAGGGAGGCACTCGACAGACTGACTGAATCACAGAAATATGTACAACAGCACACTCAGGAAAGCCAGAGTGATTGGTTTTCCTGGCTAATGCAGGAACTTGGTGGCAGGTATTGTTGAAATGTCTGACTCCTGTTTTGTGTGTTAGTGTTGATTTGTGTGTTTACAATGTGTATCAGATCCATGATAACAAAGATTTTCACAGGTTATGTCATGTCATATTTGCAGCTTCAGATGGTCGACCAAGACACTGAAATGCCTGAAGATATCTTGTAAATATGTAAATATTTGGCAATGAATGAAACCCACACTGAAAATGTGTAAGCAAGTGGTGTGGCGTGGAAAAAGATGCCAGTGAAGTTATGATGAACAGGGGGGAAATGTTGGAGTTATGGTAAAAATTCCATTCTGTTTATTATCATTCCTTCTGTTTGTATATTTTCTATATGTTGTTTTATGTACATATGATACTGTTGTTTTTATATTTGAAATGGAAACACGTGGTGAAATTTTTACAAAGGAAGTTGTAGTTACCTGCAGGCTGTTTTCAGCCTGCAGAGAATACACACATAGGATACGTGTCTCATATACGCCATGTTACATGCACATTCTACAGGATATTTACTACCATATATGGTAAGGAAAAAGCCAAGAATGTTGTTTATTACATGCTGTAAACTGTGTTTGGTGTAACCCACGTGATCTTATTGTGAAAGTCCGAATAAAAGCGCTGCGCAGGAAGCCGTCCTTTAGGACAGATAACTTCCGCTCAGCCGCGAGCTGAGTTCAAGGAACGGATCTCTCCTCCTTGCGCAAGTTCCAAAAGAGTTGTGTGTTTTGTTCTCTGAGTTAATAAAATGATCTGAACCTATCAACGTCTTCATTGTTAGGTCTGTGTGTGTTATGTTAGTCCCTTCCTGTTTTATTTCGGTAGTCTCGTGGTCCTTGTGTGTTGTGTTCAGTTTACTTCCCCTGTGTTATTAGGTTCATTTGTTTCACCTGTTGTTTCCACTCTCCCTGATTTCCTTGTGTGTATTTAAGCCCTTAGTTTTCCTCTGTTCTTTGTTTGGGTCCTCGTCAGTTTTACGTCTAGGTTGACGTCTGCTGTGTGTTTTGTTTTCTGGTTTCAAGTTTCTGGTTTCGAGGTCTTTCTGTAAATCATTAACAATAAAATCTACACATAAAATTTATTGTCGCCGTGTCCTGCACTGAGGTCCTCCCTGTCTTGCCTGCACCAGCTGTGACACAAACAACAGTTTCACACAGATGATCACCAAGGCTGAACAACTGAACCACAGCAGAGATTAAGGAGACTGAGTGAAGCTCGTTTGGTGAGTCACTCTGCAAATCACATGACTTCCAAAGCAGCCATTTGTATGCGACTGCTGCATTGTGCTAGGCTAAGTATATTTTACATCGAGTGTCTGATAGTTCTGTGAATGAGTCCCAGAATGAGCACCAAAGGTACTTTTTGCTGTGCCAAAAACTGCAGTAATAACAGCAAGACTTCCATTGACCCCAGGACAGCTCAGAAGTACAGATTTCATCAATTTCCTACCAAAAAAGAGGTGAGCGACCAATGCTGAGAGTCACTGAGTCAGTGAGTGTGAACAGTGAAAAGCTGAGTTCAAACTGATGATGAATGATAAGGTCAGTGAATCAGAATGGGTGTTTGCTGATTTCAGAAATATTTGTGAAACATGATTAAATCCTGCAGCCAGGCCCCTGTAGTCAGTGCAGATCAAGGTAGCTTAGCCACTGTTAGCTCTCCCCCAGCAGATCCCGGGCAGCCGGGAAATCAGGCCGGCTGAGTGACTGTGAGGAGGAAGAGTAGTCCTACACAGAAGCCTATTAGCAACCTAATAATATTAGATATTATTAGGCTTATTAGGATATTATTATTAGGCTTCTAATATTAGAAGCCTAATAATAATAATAATAATAATTCACATTGACAGTAATGACACCCGGTTACGCCAATCAGATGTCACTAAAGTTAATATTTAATCAGTGTGTAACTTTGCCAAAACAATGTGGGATTTGTAAATGGGTAGCTGACCCGCAGCATAAAGATCAATGATACCTAAGCTCGTGGCAGCAGTGATCTTCGACAACTGCTTTCTTACTGGCTGCCTCCCCGGATTCTGTACCATCACCACTCCTGCACAACCTTTCAGCCGGTCTCCATCCTGCTAAGGAGTAACACCTTCTCTCAGCAGTGTATACAAACTTCCTGTTGCCGTATGGCTCTGCTTTTTTCCTTTTGGGCAGCAAAGCAGGCTGCATTTGTTCCACTTAGGTTGTTTTACAGTCTGCCCATTTGTTAACCTTCTTCTAGGTCCCACCATCTCCTAAACTCAGTTTGACTCAACACTAATGGGCTCGACACACGGGGAGCGACAAACGACAGCGACAAATGGGCCGCATCGCCACTGGGGTGAAACCAAACACACGGGAGGCGATAGCGACGGTAGCATTGCGAATCGCGCTCTCACGTCACTCATCTCCAAGAAATGTGATTGGTTAGACATTTTCAAAGCAGTCCGTGTCAGACACGGTAATAAAGATGAGTCCGAAGATTTTATTGGAACTGGCAGAAATCTTGCTGTTAAGTCTCCTCTACAAAAGAAAAAGACAACCTTGGGTTCATCCTATATTAGCACAAAAGTCCTCTCTATCCGTCTGTTTAACGTTGGTCTTGTGCCAACACGTTCCCATACGGCTGCCTTTTATGTGTAAGTCGATAATCACTGTGTGAAGTGTCATATAACATAGGAAAGTCAAACACAGATAAAACGATGCTTTCCTTCGTGCTGAAAGTGGTTGCAGACTGCAGCGTGTAGCATACTCTCCGCTCATTGGTCAGTCAATGAAACCCTCGCTGATTGGTTTAGTGCCACGCGACAGCGACAAAAGTAGAACATTTTTCAACTTTGTTGTGTCGCGTCGCCTGGTCGTGTGTGCACGTCTACGTGTACGAGCTCGAAATTTCACATGCACGAATGTCGCAGGTCGCTTAGCTGGAGGAGGGCAAGCGATTGTCGCCTCATCGCACAAGCTCCATAGGAAATGAATGGAGAGCGAGCGACGTCGCTCCCCGTGTGTCGAGCCCCTAAGTCTGCACAGCAAAGCCAAGAAGTGAGCGTGCAGGCTCAGAGCAGAACCACAGAAGAGTCGTTTGGTTGGAGTAGATCTGCCTGTTAGTGTTTTTACTTTTGTCATTTCATGTCCTGTTAATGAGACAAGCTAATTAGCTGCTGATGAAGATGTCATGAAACTCTCTGATGTCAGTTGGTTAGTATGAGTAACAGAGGAAACTGTTAGAATGAAGCTGTGGGAGGGCAGCCTTCTGCTGCTACCAGTTAGTGTGGGTAAAGAGAAACATCACAGAGAGATATAATACAAGTATGATGCTATTTTTACAACAAACACCTGGAACACTGTTTAAGAATGATGAGAATGTCACAGTGTGAATATTTAAAGAACTACTAATCTGCACTAACTGATAATGTTAATCACATCTGGACTCACTGAGCCTCTCTGCAGTTCCTCACAGCTGGGATCAGTCTCCATCGTCCCTCCTCTGATGTGTTGTACTTCTGCAGGTCCAACTCATCCAGAACCTCCTCTGACATCTGCAGCATGTAGGCCAGAGCAGAGCACTGGATCTGAGAGAGTCTCTCTGATCTGTTCTTTGAGTTCAGGAACTCTTGGATCTCCTGATGTACTGAGAGGTCCTTCATCTCCATCAAACAGTGGAAGATGTTGATGCTTCTGTCAGGAGAGATTTGATCACTGTTCATCTCCTTCAGGTTGTTGATGGCTCTCTGGATGATTTCTGGGCTGTTCTCTGTCTGACCCAGCAGACCTTCTAAGAGTCTCTGGTTAGACTCCAGAGAGAGGCCATGAAGGAAGCGAACAAACAGGTCCAGGTGGCCGTTTTTACTCTTCAAGGATTTCTCCATGACTCTGCTCAGAAAGACGTCCAGAGATGTGAGACACTGAGCTTCAACTTGATTATCAATGATCACTGAATTCTGATCACCGAATCCAAAGAACCTAAAAATCTTCTCTTTAAATGACTTTGGGTTTGAGTCACTGTTTTCTTTTTTTTTTAAGATGTCCCCCAGGAAGTCTTCCACCACCTTTGTCTTCCTGTTGGTGAAACAGTGGAACATGTAGACTGCAGCCAGAAACTCCTGAATGCTCAGATGAACAAAGCAGTAGACTGGTTTCTGGAAGATCACACACTCTCTTTTGAAGATCTCTGTACAAACTCCTGAGTACACCGAGGCCTCTGTCACATCCAGACCACACTGCTCCAGGTCTTCTTGATAAAACATGATGTTTCCTTTCTCCAGATGTTCAAACGCCAGCCTCCCCAGCTTCAGAAGAACTTCCCTGTCAGCCTCGATTAGCTCCTGAGGACTCGTCTCATGTCCCTCATGGTACTTGTTCCTCTTCCTCTTTGTCTGAACCAGCAGGAAGTGTGAGTACATGTCAGTCAGGGTCTTGGGCAGCTCTCCTCTCTGCTCTGTAGTCAACATGTGCTCCAGAACTGTAGCAGTGATCCAGCAGAAGACTGGGATTCTACACATGATGTGGAGGCTCCTGGATGTCTTCATGTGGGAGATGATTCTGCTGGGCAGCTGTTCATCACTGAACCTCCTCCTGAAGTACTCCTCCTTCTGGGCATCAGTGAAGCCTTGTACTTCTGTGAACCTGTGGACATGATTAAGAGGGATCTGATTGGCTGCTGCAGGTCGGGAAGTTATCCAGATGAGAGCCGAGGGAAGCAGATTCCCCTCGATGAGGTTTGTCAGCAGCACATTGACTGATGACTTCTGTGTGACATCAGACACGAGCTTCCTGTTGGTGAAATCCAGTGAAAGTCTGCTTTCATCCAGGCCGTCAAAGATGAACAGAAGTTTACAGATAGTGAGCTTCTCTGCTGGGACCTTCTGTAATGTTGGATGGAAAACATGGAGCAGCTCCAGAAGACTGTACTGCTGATCTGGGATCAGGTTCAGCTCCCTGAATGAAAGCAGAATCACCACACTGACATGTTGGTTCTCCAAGCCCTCTGCCCAGTCCAGAGTGAACTTCTGCACTGAGAAGGTTTTTCCAACACCAGCGACGCCGTTGGTCAGAACCACTCTGATGGGTCCCTGTTGGTCAGGGAAGGCTTTAAAGATGTCGTGGCACCTGATTGGAGTGTCATGGAGGGTCTTCTTCTTGGAAGCTGTCTCCAGCTGCCTCACCTCATGTTGGGTATGAACCTCTTCACTCTGTCCCTCTGTGATGTAGAGCTCAGTGTAGATCCTGTTCAGGAGGGTTCTACTTCTTGTTTCATCACTTCCTTCAGTCACACGTTCACATCTCCTCCTCAGACTGATCTTATGTTCCTCTAAAACCTCCTGCAGACCAGGATCTGCTAAACAACAAGAAAAACAATGAAAGCAAAGAGAAAGAAAACTCTTTAATATCTGAACATCACAACAAGAAGTCCAGTTTTCAGAAATGAGTCCATCAGCAGACAGATGTTCAGTCTTACTTTGTACACAGCTGCTCTGACTGGCTGTCTGCAGTCCAGCTCTGGTTCTGGATCTTTCTCCACACTGGGGTCCAGGTTCATTACTGAAGAATGGAGGAAGATCTTTGGACTGGTCACTCTTCATAGACAGACAGCTGGATACTGAAGACTCTGCTGTGTGTCTGTGCTTCTGACCTCTGGAAACACAAACACAGAATAAAATCATAGCTGCTCTTTTACATGTTCATGTTGTTGGGCACTGAGCTGCTTTCCTGGCAGGAAAAAGGCTGTGAATCTTTTCCTGCTTCTAACAGCTGGTGTTTTTCTCCCAAATCCTGATCGTAGCTGTGAAAGAACTGATGTGTTTGAAGTGGAAATGTTGGAGTGAAGCACTGAGAGAACAGATGACACAGCCCCTCCCTGCCCTGTGAGCAAATCTCTCATTCACAATAGTTTGAATAGATTCAGTTACACAGTTCTTCTGTTTGCCATCAACTGTGTTTGTTTCTCACTTTATTCATATGTTCATGTTGGTAATGTTTGGAATTCAGACTGAATTGATTGTTATCTCCTGCAGCAGCCTCAGCACCCCTCCTGCCCACAGCCTCTCTGAGATGCTCTTTTTAGACCAAATCATGTTAATAATTGACCTCATCAGCTGGGAGACGTTCCTCATTTCAGGATCTGCACATTCAGTCTCTGTTTCCAGCCTCAAGTTGTTTGACAGCAGAAACATCAGTGAAGAAGCTCAAGTTTCCTCAGTCTGATTTCAAACTGATGGAGCTGTAAATGTGAGCTTTAGCTTTCTATGAAGCCAGCTTTGGGCAGAAGGCTGTATGGTACAGCTGCACTACATGGCAAACATTTTTCTTTATCAAATCTTATAAAGGCTCATAAACTTTCTGATGGACTGGCTGAGGGCTTTCTGTGGACCAGACTGTATGTGGATCTATGACACTTCCATTGTGTGTCCAGTCAAAGTGTGTGTGTGTCCCTGAATGTGATTCTCATTTCCCAAAGTGGTCCTGAGTGACCCTGAATGTGACAGCCCTGCTTTAACCTCCTCAGACCCTGCGTCCATATGGAGACGTTACATTTAGGCTCTGCTGCACCTCATACTTCATTCTGCTCAATAGTGTTTTAGACTTTGTTCATCCATGTTGACTTTGTTGTGTTATGCTATCAAATAAAGCCATCGTCCTATCTGAGGACATTTTTACAAAAGTTTGTAACAACCATGGAACAAAATCCAACTTCCTGTTCAAAGAGGAAGTTGAGTTTATCTGCATATCAGGTCCATGTGATCACAAATATGTAGGAGAAATGAAAAATGCCTCAGAAACAGGAGCTCAGGTCTCAGGAGGTTAAAGTGTGAATGAGGTCTGCACATTCTCACTGCTCATTCCTCCTTCATGAACAACAGTTTGTGCACGGGAAAAGTCACACACATGCTTTTTGTCACACATCATTTCTACATCCAGCTTTTTGTTTTTATTATCATCAGTTTGTCTCACAAACACCAAGAATCAAGCTGAAGATGTGACCTTTGACCCCAACATTGTGACTCAGTGCTCTGTAATAACTGTATTCCTCAGGTATTCTAATGTGGGATTTGATGGATCTAATATGTGACTCATATATGACTCCTCACAGAGATTGAGCTGCACATGTGTACAGATACATACAGGTAGAAGAACTCCTTCATGTGTTTCTCAGTGACTTTGATGATGTTTTCAGTCCAAACTAGTTTCTCTGTGGGAAAATAACCTGATGTTGATCCTCACTGAAGCTTTGCTGTGTTAGTGGGAATGCAACAGTTCAGTGAAGCTGATCTAACAGACAGCAGCATTTTGATTCCTGCTCAATGAATCATCTTCACATTTACAGCACAAACAGGCTCTTACTTTGAGTCTGACGGTTCATTACTGAAGAATGGAGGAAACTCTCTGGACCGATCACTCTTCATAGACACACAGCTGGATCCTGGAGACTCTGCCCTGCCCTCCTCTTCCTCCAAACCACTCATCTTCAGTCAGTCTGAGAGAGAAACCAGCAACACTGACTGAGAGCACAGCAACAACCAACAAGTTTGTTCAAGAGTCACAAGACTGACAGAAGAGGAAGTATAAAACAGTCACTCGGCTGTGTAGTAAAGCCAGCAGACTCTTCAGCTTTAAATGAATGGATCCTTATTCACTCTTCAGTCCACAGAGAGACGCTCAGAGACTCTGACAGTAGAAGAAGAAGAAGGTTGGACTCACACTCACCTGGTTTTCCTCCTCCTGCTCTGACTGTAAAACAGAGTCTGAACTCTGAACACTTTCAGTTCCTCCCTCACAGAAAATCATATGACAGGAAGTGGATGGTACACAGATGTGTTTCTTAAACAGGAGCTTCTCTCTTTTGATTGAG
>CM024201.1:34716349-34828297 GCA_013435755.1 Amphilophus citrinellus | reverse complement strand
GATGCTGCAGCTATTCTGTGGAAGGTATATCACTTATTTGGATATCAGCATGTTTAGATCACTGAAACAGAAACACTGGACTGGCCGAAGGCTGTGATCGAGGAGACACGCAGCTGTCATCCTGCTAACTGCCACGTGTTTACATGAAGGCAGGCATTGTTTAAGCTTTATGTAGGCTGTATACTGTAGTGTCACACTATAAATAAAATAACGTAACAAAATAAGAGGCTGTACATTAAAGGAAAACTTAAAACATAAGGAAAAAATACAGTAATAGGATGTGCAACTGGGTAGTATAATTTTGGGGAAAAAGAACAAATTTACAGAATAAAATTTGAATAAAATTTGAAAAAACTGATGTAGTGACAACCAACAATAGCACAAGTTGAATCCGAGCTCATGTTCCAACTAATAAAGCTGCCTGTTACAGCACAAAGTAACCAAATTTTGTCATTAACTCTGGCTCTAACTTTGGGTAACCAGAAGTATAAAACCGTACAGCAGAAGTAGCCGTCTGTCATGGCAGCCTACGTACGCTCTTCCAGAAACCGTGGATATGATGTCATCAGTAATAAGAAGCAGATTTTTGTTTCTGGAGACTTCAGCATTGATGGTTTGAATCCTTGTGGTCGAACACTAAGAACTGAGTCTATCAGCTCTGTGTTTGTGTGGGCTCTTCCCCTCAATCTCATATCCTCATAGAATAACTGTAAACGCTGCTACACTCATTAATAATATCTTCGTGAATGTTATTGAGGGGAACATAACTGCTGCTCTCGTTATAAATGCTGTGAGTGATCATTTGCCTGTTTTTGAAAAAGATACAGAAACCATCTGAGGACCAATTCAGGACTGGAGCAACATTTATGTTGATGATGTTGATAAAGCTCATGAAGGATTCATTTCTGTGATACTGCCCCCTGCTGGCTAAAGCTGCCAAAACAGATACAAGTGTCAGATATTACTTTGTTTCAATACTTCTGTTTCTTTTTGAAATGTAAATATTTAATGTTAATTTTAAACTAAATTACAAACATGAAAAATTAATGGAAGAAAACGTTGAAATTAAATCTCCTGCAGTACCTTCAGGGACCTCCAGGGGGCTGCAGCTCACACTTGAGGAATCCCAGTTTTACAGGATCAATAATCAATTCACATCAGTCAATAACATAAACCAGAAGCTCTGGGAGAGACTGAATCGTCCCACAATGATGACGTCTGAGAGTGAAGACGGCCGCCTTCACGTGGACGTGTCTCACAGGTTTTCTGCACATCCAGTCTCCACCTCCAGCGTACACTTCCCATCTACTGCCTCCATCCTCTGCCAGCAGTTTTTACCACCCAGCTGTATTCACCTCTTCATCCACCACAATCATCTGCCCATAACATTAAGCTGCTGCCTCCAGGGCCAGAGGGCTCCACCTAAATGATTTGCCACTAACCTGCAGCCTCCGCATCCACCTGAAGATCCTGACAAAAAGCTCAAGTCTCGACCTCCACCCACCAACAGCCACAACCTGCAGACAGAGTCTCCACCTACAGAGAGCTCCACCATAAATCCTCTTGCAGCAGTTTGCACCTCCAGGTTCTGGCAGACAGCTGTGGTTCAGAGCTCCACCCACAGCTTCTGCAAGCAAATCTTTGTCCTTCAGCTTTATTTCATTGGTCTTTCTCAGGTAATACGCCCAGAGTACCTACAGCTGTATCCTACAACTGCCTCTGACAACATCTACCACCACTTTCTACCAGCCAGCTGCCTCCTCCATCAGCACATTGTGGCACAACTGCAGAGCAAACCTTGATCCACAGCCTCTGCAGCAACCTTCAGATCTGAAGGTACCACCCGTGTAGTCTCCACCTAAATCAGCTCTCAGACCTCCTCCTCCTGTATAGGTTGCATCTCTTTATGTCATGTTGTTGGTGTTTCTCAGGCCACGTCCCCACCCACACCTGCTGTGTTCATTTCTGCTGATGAAGATATGGATACTAAGGAAAGTTGATGGTGAGCCTCAAATGAAGGAATAACCTTGTTTTTCTTTGACATTCAGTGAGACAGAGCTGGTGGAGCGACCTCTTCTTTTCTGTCTTTGAGCTTTAACTCAATGTTCTGTGCAAACAAAGAACTGTTAAACTCAAGTGTTGCTCAAACAAACTCTCTGTTGTATTGTGCAGCATGTCAAACAGGCATCAGCTGATTGGTCAGTGATGAAGTCCATGCTGTGTAATCTGAATGGCATTTCCCTTGAAGAGCACAGACTAGAATGAAAATCCAGAGGTGACAAACGGATTTGAACCATTTTTAAATCAGTAGAAATTCGTTGCACATGTGCTTTAATAAAAAAAGTACAAACGTGCTTGTTTAAATGGTCCTTTGGCTTTGTGTGCAGCTTTTCAAAGCAGATCTGATGGCGTATGCTATCTTCATCCAACACATTTACTTCCTGGTTTTCTCCACTTCCTGTTGGACTCTGAGATCTACCAGGAGACGACCAAGAGCCGTTCCTCGTGGAGAACTGCACACACAGATGTTTATTCCTGATCCCCGTCCTCTACCTCCAAGTTTAGCACCACCTCGTGCTCCTCACTGAGACTGACAATAAAATGATAACATGCTGCTCGTCCCCTTGTTGTGCTCCTCCTCTATATGCAGGTTATAAAGTGATCCTGGTCCCAGTTGGGTTCAAAAACAGAAAAATATGGATACTAAAACAAATGTGCTCCATCTAAACACATCATCAGTTTTACAAATACATTTGAACTTGAATCTTCTTCAAGAGGCATCATTTATTGTACAAATAATTGATTGAAATGTTTTCAGTGTTTCAGAATCAGAATGTGCTTTCTGGAGTCATAGAACCAAATACAGACATGCTTCCTGTTCAAAATGAGCTGCTCACTCAGGTTTTATTAACCTCCCACAGCCAGAAACACAGAAGAGAAGCTCAGCCACACACCTGTAAACTTGTGTGTCTGCACCTTACACAGCTCTCATGCTGTATAAGCTGCACACAACTGACAACTTTCAAAGTTCTTCAGATTTTACTTCCGCTGTCTTCTCCAAATGTGCCGCTCTGCTGCCAGTGGACTCGTTCATGTTCATCATTTGTCATGTGCTGCCATTGACACACGTTCATGTGAACACTCACAGCTAGATCTGGAAATCCTGGCTCGTCTTATGGACTTGACCTCTGACCCTGATCAGAATCTGCTGAAAGAACCATTTTCACATCAGGTTTCTCAGTGATGTGTGTGTTGTATTCAGTAACAATGATACTTCTCCTTATTTTGTACACAAAGATGTGATCTTTGGTTGTGAAGCATCAGACCGAGCACATGTACATTTGTACACAGACACAGCAGAGTGTAAAGTGTGTGTACAGCTTTGGGTGCATTAGCTGAAAAAGTGTTTGAGGAAACAGCTGCACATCTGTGGTATTTTCCATTTACAGGTTTAGAATTGGAGAAGACACAACACAGGGATGACGTGCAGCATCAAACAGACTGACACGGGTACGATTTTCTCGCTGACTCGAGGCTGTTCACAGCTCATTGTTCTCCTGACTCTAAACTTAATATATCTGAGCTTTGGATTTTCCATTTGTCAAACCTTTGGCTTGAATGGAATCAAACTTCAGCAGGTTCCTTTGGACCTGCTGAAAAGAGCTGCATTTGTTTCTTTGTATACTGAGATTCTCTCAGCTCCAAGGACTCTTCACAGTATGAAGGTGAAGCTCTTCCTGTCTTTCTAACATTCTCTTATATGTTCACACTGAGCTATCCTATGTTCCCCTCCAGGGATTGGAGCTCAGAGGATTGGGGCACAAACACCTGCTAATTTGGGCTTAAACCTCTTCAGGGGGTCTGTCACCCTCTGATTGTGGTTTTCTGTCAGTGTTCTCTGAGAGGAGAGATCTCTGTCACACAGACTCACACATAACAATAACCTACTGTGTTGTTAATGTTATAACTGCAGTGCTTCCAGAGAAACAATTTAGGAACTCCTTCCTGTCCAAACAGAGGCTGTAATGCTGTAGCCCAGCAGAAAGAAAGCAGCAGATATTCCTCATTTCTTTGATTTCATGTTTATAGATCACAAACTGAATTTATTTACTTCATTTATGTGTTGTTCAAGTTTATTTTGAAAAGTCTTCTTTTCCTCAGTTCCACAGCGTTCCTGAAATCCTATGGGAGGGAGGAACTCCCCCCTCCTAGCATGCATGGTCAGCCAGAGCAGAGAGCCAGCGCGACACTGAGCTGAGAACAAAAGCTTCCAAAATGGAACAATGTGAAAAAGACGTTTTTTCATTCTCTAAAAGTGTTCATGGGTAAAAGTAGGAGTGACTGAGGCCACGAGCAACAAGCTCCATGAAGTTTAACTGCTTTCTCACCGTCTCAGTCAGTGAACACACCAATGTGTGTTTGTGCCTGGTGCCAATTGAAGAGGCTAAATTTAGGTGTGTGTCTGTTGTTGACTTGAAAAGTGGATTTATTTCAGTGTTTACATGGTGAGCTTGAGTCTAGAGTGTGAGCTGTTTGTGTGTAATTAGGTGTTGCTGTACAAGCGTATATTTGTTCATGCTTTATAAAGCAGTTTAACAAAAATCTATTCAGTGCTTTCAGGTGTGTGTGAGAAGCCATGTATGCTTCTACTCCCTATAAGAGGCTTTATGTGGGAATGGAGTTCAGTGCATTGTTGTGTGTCACTGTGTGTCAGGCAGGGTTGGACCCAAATGCAGGACGTGTGGAAGTGAAGCTGAACTCAAACAGCTTTATTGCTGGAGGCTCACACACAAAGTCCAACAACACAAGAGGCAAAAACACTAAATTCCCGAGTCATGAACGCAGCAACTCAACACCAAAGAAACAAGAAAGAAAACTCACAAACAAAAGCGCGTGCAAGCACACACACACACACACACACACACATAAAGTAGAGAAAGGTTGTTTTTTTCACTGTGAGAGCTACAAACATGTTTAATGAACTATTTTTATAACTTCAAATATAAATCTAAGTTCTAAATTTCAAACACAAATTTATCAATGTTGTAAGTATTTACATTATAATGCAGGCGATGCCTCAAGTGTGTTTTGTACAACATTTACAGAAAAATCAAGTGTCACACTAAGATGCCACACAAATTATTTGTGCCACTCCAAAAGCAGTTCCTGTCCTCACCGACAGAGGGCGCCATCACAGGCCTGACACTTCAGGTGTGTCACTCCTCCTATTTGGCCTATAAAAACAATTTAAACACTGGTGCGTAATTTGAAGTCTGAACTTTCAAGACAAGTTGAACACGTGCAGAGTTCCACAGCTGGGAGCAGATAGGAGCAGATAGCTCCATGGTACTGAGGCGGGCAGGGGGAACAGTCAGACGGATAGAGGAGGAAGAGCGGAGGGTGCGGATGAGGTGATGTGAAGAAGTTCAGTAGTCTATTGGATGCTCCTCCTGCTAACCCCCCCACACAGCCACCCCCCACATGCTTCCTTACGGCCACGCCCCCCTCAAAACTTTTTTTTTTTTTTTTTTTTTTTTAAACTTCAACTAGCCCCCCCACTCCACTCACCCACTCAACCAGCCCCTGACTGATAGCTATCCCCCACAGCTGTTGTATCCATGCGCATGCGTATCACTATGTCTCCTCCTAGTGGGTGTGTTTTAGATGCGTTGGGATATAAGGACCCATGCGATCGTCATTTTTACAACCGACATCACCGTCGCATCTTCAGCGTCCTTTGAACCCGCACGTCGACCATGGAGAACTTTCCACAGCTGGCGTGCAGAGAAGCTTTTGTGGGTATGTCACCGGATGAGCAGGTTGATGGGGGTCGTCACAAAAAGAAACGTGAACAGACTGAGTTTAAATTAGAATACAAAAGCCATATGTGTATGTGTATACAATTAAATATATCGACGGAAAAGTGGTGTTGTGGGTGGATTCTAGCGAGGGAGAGATTTGGGGTGTCGGTGGTGCGCACGCCATGGCCACGACGCATTGATGAAAAGATTCTGGACGGATCGTCTCATTCCCGCCATCCGTCTCTTCTTATGGTCAGCCAGCGTGTTTGACGCACGCAAGGATTTTGCAGACCTTGTGGAAGCTGTGGTGTCTGGATTGAAGCCTGCAATAGACAATTTGTATCAAGAATTGAGACAGGAGTATTTTTTCAATGACCTACCAGCAGAGCTTCTCATGGTGGAAAACTACTGGCTAGGAAAACACAGATTATATGTGTGACGCATTCTCTTTGTATTGTGCTTTTATGCTATTGAAATAAAAACCCTTGTTAACCTGTACAGTCTGCTCATTTGTGTGTCTACGTAGACATGGAAACCACGTTGCGTAAAATATATCATAACCCCGCACACCCTGGGGGGTTGTCAAGTGTGAACAAACTCCTCACAGCAGCCAAAGACTCGTCAGATATTAAACCAACGTTACACAATGTGAAACAATATTTAAAGTCAGATGACACGTATACCCTCCATAAACCTGCGTGGATAAACTTTAAAAGAAACAGAGTCTTGGTGACCGGCATCAACAAACAATTTCAGGCCTGATGCAGCTGTACAAGCTGTACATTTCAGGTCTGATGCAGGAATATGCATGGTGAGATGTCTTGGATCAAAGTCTGGACGCGCTGTGGCGACTGCTTTTGAGGATATTCCCGAGTGAGGGGCGTGTTCCTGTTAAACTTCAGACAGAGGAACCGAATTTTATGATGCCCATTTTCAAAGAGTGTTAGCTCGGCACGACATCATACATTTCTCAACATCTAGCGAGATCAAAGCATCCGTCGTGGAACGTTTGAAGACGCATATGTGGAAATATTTGACATCCGTCAACTCACAAAGATATGTAAATGTCATACAGGATTTTGTAGACGCGTATAACAAATCATACCACAGACCTATCAAAATGGCACCCTACGGCATAAACACAGACAATGAGAAATTACTGTTTAAAACGCTGTACAAGTTGAATTTGCCCGAGATGTCAACATTTAAATTTAAGGAGGGAGACACTGTGAGAGTAAAAATTTAGAAAAGGGTATGAACAATCTTACACGGACGAGGTTTTCACCATAAAACGCTGCTTAGGGAGAAGATTTCCTCCAGTATACATATTAAATGATCTTACAGGAGAAGAAGTAGATGGGACATTCTATGAAGCTGAGATACAACATGTGACAATAGAGGAAAATAAAACGTTTAAAACTGAGAAAATATTGGCGAGAAAAAAGTAGGGAGGAAAATGATGGCGTATGTGAAATGGCTCGGATGGCCCGCCCATTTTAATTCATGGATCCCTGAAAAAGATATCGTAGTCATACAATAAAATGACGACTGCACCACACATTTAGCTCACTTTATAGACTGCACAGACAAAGGATGGAGAAAAAGAATGGTTTTTATGTCACACTGCCCTCAAACGCATCACACACTGTTTTCCCAAATAACAAGATATGGAATTACAGGACAAAACTAGCAAAACCCATCATTCTGAATGAACCATATGAGGTAGGCATTATAGAATTTCAATACACCAGGGTCTGGATGAGTTTTCCAATATCTGACGCAAAAGTAGTTGTTTATAATCCAAAAAGGAAGCACATGATAGATGTAGACCTACCAGTAGGGCATTATACATCAATACCGCAGATAATAAAGGAAATTTATTTCAGATACCCAGACAGGGACACGTTCTCTGACTTTAACATTTTCTACAATTCAATTACTAATAAAGTGAATGCATCAGCACCTGAAGGAACTAGTTTAATGTTTAAAGGCCACCTAGCTGAAATAATGGGATTTAACCCTTTAACTAAGTTACCTAGGGCGGCGCCGCACCCTGCAGACATTCTAGCGGGGAGATACAACATATATATTTATAGCGACATTGTGGACTATCAATTGGTGGGGGATTCGCACGTACCACTTCTCCGGTGGCCGACGAGGATCGTTTCATACCCATTCTCACTTTTGAAATGGTGCACTACACACTCATCTCCAAATCAGTCATTGACGACATTGAAATTGCCTTGAAAGATGATCAAAACCAATTAATTCCGTTTCTGTACAGTAAATCGATTGTAAAACTTCACTTTAGGCGTGTGTGACATTATTTTAAAAAAATGTTGCGTACACCTTATGTTCGGGATGAGAACAAATATCTCAACTACTATATTAATCAGGCCGGAGGTGAGATGCCTGGTTTTATAGGCTCTAGCATGCAATATGGTAACGGATTCGGTGGGATCTTCCGGAGCCTGTTCAGATTTGCTATACCACTGTTAAAGAGGGGGTTTAATATTGCCAAGCCTCACCTGAAATCAGCTGCCACTGGGATAGTAGGCGACGTGCTTTCAAATATCGCTAGGAGCAGAGATTCAGGAAAAGAAGAAGGTCAAGGTTTGATGGTGTACACACCTAAACCGAGAAAAAGACCACCCACCGGACACCTGCGTCACACAAAGACGGCTAAGAAGCATAAAAACCTGTCAGAAGAAGAAGAAACAACAGAACGAGCCTACATGTTAAAGGCAGAGGAGCAACAGCGAAGGTTTCAGCAAAAGACATATTCTGAGGATAAAACAGCCATGGCTCTCATACACAGTCATTCTGGAGAATGTTTGAAGACGGAGTTGGATGTGTTTACTGTCATGGTCCTGGACCGCTGGCCGAGCGTTTTGAGTTTCTTTTGTGTTTTCTTTGTTATGCTTTTTAGGTTATGTTTCTCAGTGTTTCTTAGTTATATTGTTTGAATATGATGTTTAGTTTCCCTTGTTGTTTTTTGTGTATGTTCCCTTTGTTAAGTTTTCAGTGTTAGGTCTGTGTCTGTTATGTTTAGTCAGTTCCTGTTTTATTTTGACAGTCTCGTGTTCCCTGTGCTTTGTGTTTAGTTTTGCTTCCCCTTTGTCATTAGGTTCATTTGGTTCACCTGTTGTCCCCTGTTTCCACTTGCTCTAATCCCCTTGTGTGTATTTAAGCCCTTAGTTTTCCCTCTGTTCCTTGTTCGGGTCCTCGTCTTGTCCTCGTGTGTGTGACAACCGCTGTGTGTTTTGTTTTCCAAGTTTTCGAGTGTTTCAAGTTTCGAGTTGCGTGTGTCTTTTTGTTGCGGGCTCCCCATCCGCCTGTATCTTGTTTGAAGCCTGTTTTAAATAAATCTGCACGCCAAACCAGCTCTCGTCGTGTCCTGCACTGGGGTCCTCCCTGCCTTGCCTGCACCAGCGGTGACAGTAGGACCCGAACCCAGTATGGACCCCGCGGACCGTGAGTTATTCGGGCCGGGAGTGTTAATGTGGGAACCGCGGCTCATTTCGAAGAACGAGCCGCAGTACGGCGGCACTCGCCTGGCCCTGGGAGGACCTGGCTGGAGGAAGAAGCCTCAGCGTCGCCGCATCTTGCCTTCGCCTCCAGCCCAAGCTTCCCCACCGCAGCTGTCGTTCACGACAGCTGCTGTATCGCCATCCGCCTACTCTTCTCCCGCCGCTTTCCTGGCACGGATGTGGGATGGGGAAGAGGAGCCTGCCGCCGCTACGCTTCCGCTTCATTCGGGCAGACGGAAGCGCAGCTCACGGCGGCGACGGAAGCAGCCACCGGCTGCTGCCTCTGACATTTCTGCACACCCTCAGCCTGGTACCTCTGCACAGCCCCAGCTTGGCGTCGCTGGGAGGTCTCTGCAGTTTATGGATAATTCTGCCTTAATGCCAGCCAAAGACATTTTGCATGCCCCTCCTGAGACTTCAGGTGATAAAAAAATGAAGCAGGACATTTCTGACTATGTGTGTGATCTATGTGAAGAATGGCTAAGTTTGCCCAAGGAGGGGAACAAGCGAGCCATTTCACAGAGTTTATGTGGATTGGTATCAAGTTTTCCATGGCTTTTGGACTCATTGCCTGCCATAATTAAAGACTTTGTTATTGACATTATGCAGTCAGTGGATGCACCAACATTTTCTGGTACAACTCGAGGCGTAAAGACTGTGAGCAGTGTTCCTATGGGGATTAATTCCTCTAACTTGCCACTCCCTTCGCCAGCTTCCAGAAGAAGAAAGCGCGACTCTCGTCGAGGAAAGCGGCAGTCTGCGCCTGCCACAACGATGAGCTCAGTACAGCCACCTATCCACTCAGCCTTTGCGCCCGTGTTTGCCGGCGCTGCGCCATTAGTGAGTAACACCATTTTGCCTCCTATGTCTGAACCTGAGCTTTCAGTGACTGTGCCTAATGAATTGGCCTTCAATGACAATGAGTTCGCTGAAGACTTAGACTCAACCCCGTTAGTGCGAGCCAACGAAAAAGACAATTCTCATGCTGCTTCTAAGCCTGAAAGTACTGACATGAAGATGAAACAGGTTTTAAATGATTATGTGCTGGATCTTTGCGAAGACTGGCTACATCTGCCCAGTGAGAGGAAAAGAAGAGACATTTCCTGCAGCCTACGTGACCTTGTGTTTCTTTTTCCTTGGATTCCAGAATCCTTGCCTGCGTTAATCAAGGATTTTGTAATGGATATTATTCAGTTGAAGGCACCTGTGAACAGTCATGAGGACGTTGTTACCAGGACTGTTTCTGAGTCTCCTGCATCAGCCCCTACTTCTGAGACCCCAGCTTCAGCTTCTTCTGCTCCACCCTCAGTTAGTCCTCTAGCCCCCTCAGTACCTTCGGCCCCTTCAGCTCTTTCGGCCCCTGCTCCCTCTGCACTCTTAGCTTCAGACCTCTCAGCCCCAGCTCTAGTTCCTCCCTTTCACTCAGTCAGTACTTTGGAACCCCCAAGCAACGTCTCAGAGCCAGCTCCCACAGCACACTTAGCTCCTGTAGCTCACGCTCCCTCACCCTCTTCTCTCTTAGCTTCAGTGCCCTCAGCTCCCTCTTTAGTCGCCTCGGTCCCGTTAGCCCCTCTCAGTAACCTCAGCCTCGTCCTCAGCTCCAGTCAATTTAGTTCCCTCAGCCTTAGCTTCGGTCCCCACTGTCGTCCCCTTAGTTCCCTTGGTCCCTTTAACTCCCTCCTCTAGTTTGGTTCCCTCATCCTCTTCGGTCCCTTCAGCTCCCTTAACTCCAGCTCTCTCTGCTCACCCTGCTCCAGCTCCCTTAGCTCCTGCTCACCCTGCTCCAGCTCCCTTAGCTCCTGCTCACCCTGCTCCAGCTCCCTTAGCTCCAGCTCATCCTGCTCCAGCTCCCTTAGCTCCAGCTCCCTTAGCTCCAGCTCCCTTAACTCCAGCTCCCTTAGCTCCCTCTGCTCACCCAGCTCCCTCTGCTCCCTCAGCTCCAGCTTCGGTCCCCTTAGTCCCTGCTCCCTCAGCTCCCTCAGCTCCCTCAGCTCCAGCTTCGGTTTCTCTGGTCCCCTTAGTCTCTCGAGTCCCTTCAGTGCCTTTAACTCCCTTCTCTGGTTCAGTTTCCTCTTTGGTCCCTCAGGTCCCCTCTGCTTTAACTTTAGCCCCCTCAGTCCCTTTGGACCCCCTAGTCCCTTCAGTTCCCTCAGTTTCCTCCTCAACTTTGGTCCCCTCAGTCTCTCAGGTCCCCTCGGTCCCTCAGGTCCCCTCAGTTTCCTCTTTGGTCCCTCAGGTCCCCTCAGTTTCCTCTTTGGTCCCTCAGGTCCCCTCAGTTTCCTCCGTTCTAGTCCCTCAGGTCCCCTCAGTTTCCTCCGTTCTAGTCCCTCAGGTCCTCTCAGTTTCCTCCGTTCTAGTCCCTTTAATCCCCCTGGTAGCCGTAGTTCCCTCAGGTCCCTCAGTTTTGCTCCCCTCAGGGTTAATTCTTTTAGTGTCAGCTCTTCCTAGCTCTCTGTTAGCTTCCCCTAGCCCTCAGTCAGATCCCTCGTGGCCTGCACCACGGCCCTCAGTAGCGCTTCTGCCTGCACTTCCCCGATCATCACTTCCATCATCAAACTTCCCCAATCAATCTGCTAAGCAGCCCCAGTCATTGGAGGAGACGGCTGCACGCCCTGCACGGCAGCCAGGGAGTCCTGAACCAGAGTCCGAGCCGTTGGGGTTCTCCGCTCAGTCCAAGCGCTCCGAGCCAGAGGGTCTCGCTCCGTCCGAGCGCTCCGCGCCGCCCGAGGGTCCCGCACCAGAGCCCAAGGTCGCCCGTCTCCGCTGCTGCATGCCTCGCGGTCGGCCTCCAGTGCCTGCTCCTCGTCGCCGCCGCCGCCGCTGGGGGCGCGGTCGGCCTCTGGTCCTGTCTCCTCATCGCCGCCGCCGCTGCTGGGGGCGCGGTCGGCCTCCGGTCCTGTCTCCTCGTCGCCGCCGCCGCTGGGAGTGCGGTTGGCCTCCTGATGACTCATCTGTTTCCTGGCCTGTGCGTTCTGCCCCTTGGCCTGGGTGGCCCCCTAGACATTATGAACTATTTTTCTGGCCTCGTGCTGTTTTTTGTTTGGGCTTTCTGTTTTTGTTTTCGGTGTTGACTTGGGCCCTCCATGGACTACTGCGGCCTCTTACTCGCCTTCGTCCTTGCCGCCGCCGCTGGGAGCGCGGTTGGCCTTTTGCTCGTCCTCGCCTTCGTCCTCGTCGCCGCCGCCGCTGGGAGCATGGTCGGCCTCCTGCTCGCCTTCGTCCTCGTCGCCGCCGCCGCTGGGAGCACGGTCGGCCTCCTGCTCGCCTTCGTCCTCGTCGCCGCCGCCGCTGGGAGCACGGTCGGCCTCCTGAATTGTGTTTTCTTTTGTTTGGACTTTTTTCCAGCCGTGTGCTGCCGCCTTTTGTTTCTTTTCTAGTTTGTTTTTTGGACTTTGTTGCCTTTTTTGGGGTTTGTTTTTGTTTCGGGCCCTCCTGCCTGGCGCCCTCCTCCCACCCTAGTCTGTGTGCTGGGTTTTTGTTTGGCCTGCGTGCTTTTGGGGGTTTTGTTTTGTCTCGGGCCCTCCTTCCTGTTCCCCCGCCGCCCGCCCTGGTCTGGGGTTTTGTTTTCGGGTTTTGGCCGTCTGGAGCCGGCCTTTGGGGGGGGGGGGGGGGGGGGGGGGGGTACTGTCATGGTCCTGGACCGCTGGCCGAGCGTTTTGAGTTTCTTTTGTGTTTTCTTTGTTATTTTTTTTAGGTTATGTTTCTCAGTGTTTCTTAGTTATATTGTTTGAATATGATGTTTAGTTTCCCTTGTTGTTTTTTGTGTATGTTCCCTTTGTTAAGTTTTCAGTGTTAGGTCTGTGTCTGTTATGTTTAGTCAGTTCCTGTTTTATTTTGACAGTCTCGTGTTCCCTGTGCTTTGTGTTTAGTTTTGCTTCCCCTTTGTCATTAGGTTCATTTGGTTCACCTGTCGTCCCCTGGTTCGACTTGCTCTAATCCCCTTGTGTGTATTTAAGCCCTTAGTTTTCCCTCTTTCCTTGTTCGGGTCCTCGTCTTGTCCTCGTGTGTGTGACAACCGCTGTGTGTTTTGTTTTCCAAGTTTTCGAGTGTTTCAAGTTTCGAGTTGCGTGTGTCTTTTTGTTGCGGGCTCCCCATCCGCCTGTATCTTGTTTGAAGCCTGTTTTAAATAAATCCGCACGCCAAACCAGCTCTCGTCGTGTCCTGCACTGGGGTCCTCCCTGCCTTGCCTGCACCAGCGGTGACAGTTTACCATGCCCTATACACAGACGTCAATAGAAAAATGCACATTTATTGAAATACCACCTCTATCGGCCGTGACTGATACAGGCCCTTTGGAGTTTTTTATATCATCAAGCAGTGAAGACTATCTGGATCTGAATGACTCGTATATTTTTATACGCGTCAAAATAACAAATGCAAATGGCGGACAGCTGGCTAATGATGCAGATGTAGGTTTCATCTATTATCTCAACTTGACATCACGTTGGGAGATCGTCTGATAACACAATCATCAAACACATATCTCTATAGAGGGATAATTGAGTGTCACAGCAAGGACACGCTGGACACCCAGTTCAGCACCGGATTATTTTGTAAGGATACATCCTCTCATATGAACGCACATTCCATAGAGGGAAATAATCTTGGACTGGTGGAGAGAGGGAGATACAGAGGAGTGAGTCGTACTGTTGAATTAATTGTGCCGATTCACGCAGATGTGTTTTTTCAAGAAAAACTTATACTGAACGGTATAGACCTGTCACTAAAATTTATAAGGTCTAAGGATGAATTTTGTCTCATGAGCGGGCAGGCTGAGCAATACAGGGTTAAGATTGTGTCAGCTAGTTTGTTTGTCAAAAAGGTGAGCATCTCCCCCACGATCAGATTAGCCCACAGCAAGGCTCTGCAGCACACTAACGCTAAATATCCCATCGATAGTTACGCTTAAAACCTTTTCCGGCTAGGACCCGACACAACATGCAGGACAATCTCTTCCTCGGGACAGTTCCTAAGTTTATTATCGTTGGTTTTGTTGATAATGAGGCTTACACAGGCAGCTATACATGAAACCCGTTTAATTTTGAAAACTGCGGCATAGAGTTTCTGTGTCTGTACACTGAGGGCCACTCATACCCTGCCAAACCTTTGCAGCCCCACTTCCAGAGAGGCCAGAAGAGTATTATCAGCTGATACAGACCACAGGCCGTCATCTAAAGGACAGGCCTCTGGCTATAACGCGTGAAGATTTTGGATTTTGAGGAAGTATAAGTGTGTTTTTAATGTGATTGATGAAAACCAAGCAGCACACATTCAACCATCTTCAAACTGTCGCATTACTCATTCATTCTCTGATGTCAGGAATCATCATCAATCAATGAACAGATGATGGATCAATTACTGCAGCTCTATTGTGTTTGTTCTCTCCATCAGATTCCTGTCAACTCACAATCGACACAAACACAGTACATACAGACCTACAACTGTGTGACAACAACAGGAAGGTGACACATGTGGAGGAGGTTCAGTCATATCCTGATCATCCAGACAGGTTTGATGTTTGTCCTCAGCTGCTGTGTAGAAATGGTCTGACTGGTCGCTGTTACTGGGAGGTCGAGTGGAGAGGAGACGTTTATATATCAGTGAGTTACAGAACAATCAGAAGGAAAAGAGGCAGTAAAGACTGTTGGTTTGGATGGACAATCAGTCCTGGAGTCTGTACTGCACTGATGATTGTCCTCATTCTGTCCTTCACAATTAGAGACAAACATCCATCTCCTCCTCCTCCTCCTCCTCCTCCTCCTCCCGCTCGGTCTCTAACAGAGTAGCAGTGTATGTGGACTGTCCTGCTGGCACTCTGTCCTTCTATAGAGTCTCCTCTGACACTCTGATCCACCTCCACACCTTCAACACCACATTCATTGAACCTCTTTATCCTGGGTTTACAGTGGGTTCTGGTTCCTCAGTGTGTGTGTGCTGAGCTGAGTGTAAAGAGAGTCCTCCTGTTAGAGAAACACTCTGACTGTTGAGCAGATAGTTCAGTCTGTACATGTCTGTCTCTTTCACTCACAAAAACATTTTCACATTCATGGATTCAATCAGTTGATGTTTGAAACTGTTCTCAATGATTCCTTGTAAACTTCTTCCTCTTCAGTCCTTTAAAGATGGAAGCTGCCATTATTCCAGGATCCACGTGTTGTTTTTCTGTCTTTTTCCACTCAAAGCTTCACAGTGAATATCAATGTATTTGTCATTATAAGCTTCCACTTGAGTTGTTTACAGTGTTTGTCGGTGTCTGTGTTAGGGTTTAATCCCGGATTCCCGGGAAATGCGATCAGAACCATTTCCCGTTTCCCGGGAAACGTTAAGACGGGAAACCGGGAAAAAAGTCGCGCGCGTCGATTTGACTTTCAGAAAGAAAAGAAAGCTTCAGAATGTTAAATTTAAGGAAATATTGAGAGAAGGGTTCGTTTAATGTGAAAAGCATTACTCTTCATTTCAGGCACGTTCAGCCTCCGTTTAAGGCTTCAGCCTTCATCACAAGCGTTTTAATAGAGGTATTACACAGTTGTACTTTTTTCCTCTTTAATTTGTTGATCGTAGGCAATGTGTTTAGCCTAAGGTATTTTGTATTATATCATTTTATATTATTATATATTGTTATATTGCATTATATAGCCTATAAAATATGCCTGCCCTGAACAATAAAGAAATATCTGTTTAACTCCGAGTGTTTCTTTTCCTCGTTTGCAGCCGCTTACTAACAATCATGAATTAGGATGCGGGCCTAATGTGTGAAGAAAGTATCATGAAATAGATACTTTAACATATTTCGCTTTTAAAATGGAGTTGAGTTGAATTCCATGTACAATGCAGGAATATTCGAATTACATTTGTTAAGGGAGTGTTGAGGAACGATACAACACCACATAGCTCGAGCACTCGAATGCCGAGATGTTTATTGCATTAATCAAGCCAATGTTGCCCCCTACTGGGCATAACAGGACATAGCTGGAAAGCTACCTCTACAATGTCAAAATAGGTTAAGCCCGACACAGGCTACAGAAGGCCTAATTAAAATAATAAAAAAAAAAAAAAACCTTTTCACGGGATTTGATTCATGTCATTTTCGGGAAAAATATTAAACCCTAGTCTGTGTGGCACCAAAGAGTCTTATTGTCATGATTTCCACTTACTATTGTTTAGGTTAATTTCTTTTAAAATGTTTGTGTTTGTGTTATATTACAATTTCTATCACAGGAAGTAACCAAATCTTATGGATAAATAAGTTTACAGTTTTAGTTATTTGCTCTTAAGTGTGCACGATCTGTGTGTCACTTCCTGTTTATGTCTTGACACAACGGCAACAACAGAAAGAACAAGACAGATCGCACAAACGGACTTTCTGAGTTATATAAACAAGAACTTTGAAGAACTGAACCCCTCTTGGCTCACAAATGTGCAAAAGTGGTATGATTTGTAATAGTTTTATTTTTAAAACATTTGGTTCATATTTTTGCAAAGAATTTATATTGATGCATTTCCTTTAAATATGTTTTGTCTAGTTCTACGGCGTTTTAAGTCGGTACTTTGTGTGCTGAATAAATATCTGTGTTGAAAAGAATATGGACCTTCGCTCTGTGACTGACAGAGGCACAGCAGAACACTTCACATCTTGAGTGGAGGCCCAGATTAAGACAGAACTCCGCAAGAAGAAGACACCACACGGCCACAAGGGAAGTACCACATCTGGGACTGTCATGGCGGAATGAAGAAGCAAGTTAATAAGTAAAGGCTAAACATGCAAGTATGCTGAATTAGTGTCTTTGAAGTAGCACAAGAACTTGTAAACTGTCACTAAAGTTTCAGCCGTGCCAAGTATTATTTGTCCTCATCCCAAATTTGGCAGTGGACATTTTTTCTGGTGGTGTAGTAAAGGCTATATGAACTGCGCAGATCAGTTTAATGTAAATATATCCTTTTGAAGACAAATGCTATTAAAAAAAAAAAAACATACAAGATACAAACAAAACTTGGAAAAATAAATTTGTGTGGGAAAAAAAAACAAAGAAAGCATGGCTTCGCAAACCAGCAATTTTGTTACGTTGTGATTTTGTGCTTGTGTCTGTGTCATGAAATGTACTTACCAATGAGGGCAGAATGCCGCAGCTCTGCCCATCAGAAGCTAGAGGCAGATAGAGAAAGCCCCAGGAAACCCAGGCCACCAGCAGCCCATCAAGAGCCACGAAGACCCACTGCCACGCATTCCAAAAACAACCACACGCCCACCTCAGCAGATGGGAGAGGGAGGTCCCAGACGGAGCCTCCCCAGTCAAGGAGCAAGGGCCCCAGAGAATCTGAGGCGGCCCTCCATGTCTAAAAGTGCCAATAAAATTTGGGGGCAGACAGTAGTGTGGATCTGAGTGGGGCCACCTCAGCAGCCCCATCTCATCAACCTCTGGGTAGCATGCCTGCCCCAAAGGTCCTGTGTGTATCAGGATGTCTTGTGAATTATAACGACTATAATGCAGGGAGAGGCCACACGTGGTCTCTTGAAGGAAAAAAAAAACCCTAGCTTTGTGTAGTCTGTATGTTTGTGTGTGTGCGTTTGTATGAAGGTGGTGAAGAGAGAGGTACGCAGTCAGTGTCTACAGCCATCTTCACCATCTTTGAAAAGTCTGACTGGGAACAGCTTCATTTTTCAGCAATGATCCCAGACACACTGCCAGAGCAGTAAAAGCATACCTGGACAGGAAAAACATACAAAGGAACACTCAGTCATGGATTGGCCTCCCAGAGCCCAGAGCAGTGTGGGACTAAGAGAAGAAAAGGCAGAAACATCCAAAGAAGAGCTCTGAATATCCTTCAAGAAGACTGAAGAACTGCTCCTGAAGACTGCTGAAAGAAATGAAAAGAAAGCTGCTTCAGAGAGTTCAGGCTGTGTGGAGGAATAAAGGTGGTGCTCATACCAAATATTGACATTAAAGCTTATTAGAATTGTAGAAACTCTTATATACTGTATGTGTCATAGACTGTTTTCCTATTTACCCAGCAATAAAGAAGTGTGAGTGATTCAAGAATATTGCACAGTACTGTACATATTTCCTTGTTACTAATTCAGTTCCTTTTTGTCCTGGATCCAAACATTTGACAATAAACAAATAGAAGATGTTAACACAGCTGTGCTTCCCTCAGCACACACAGAGGCTCATATACAGCTGTTCTCTTTACTGTATCATAGAAACATGTAATAAATAATCTGAATGAAAACAGAAGCAGCAAAGTGCATGAAAAACAACTTTGAGCCATTTTTAGAGGCTTTGACTGAAGTTTTTTTCTTCTGTTCTTGAGGAAGTTGAGGACACATAAGAAGCTCTATGTTGATGATGTGAAATGTGAACATGCCGAATCCACAGATGAAGCTGTTGGAGTCGTCAGAGGTGTGGAAGTGTTTCACAACCTCGGAGCGTTGCAGATACTTCATTTGGACCTGAGCTACCAATAAACTTTAAGCACATATATGGAGGGAAACGGCCTCAACAAAGGCTCAAGTCCTAAAGAAGAAACTCTCTGAAGGAACAATTTAGACAAGATACGGCAAAAAGACTGGAACATTAAAGATCTTTATGGAACAGTCAGAAGTGGCACAGAGGAAAGGTTGGAGCTGGGATATTATCACAAATCATCTCACAAAAAGAAACATTTTCCTGTGTTGCTGAACTGTTATAGTTAAGGCTTTGGAATGTTTTAGTTTCAGATGATTGATAACTGTCTTGGTAAAATTAGCATTTGTTGACTGAAAGTAATTCCTGTGTAGTGTATAATGTGTGTTCAGCCTTTGTGTGTAGCTGGTTCTTCTGTTCAAATTTGAAAATGTTTCCTTTGCAGAGAATCACTGGATTTCTGCTCCCATCAGATTGCTGTCTAATGTATTTTTGAGTTCTTAAATTACAGTTTTTCTCACTTGCCAAAACACTAAACCCTGTTGTCTGAACCAAATGCTCAGTGCCCTGAACCCAGTTATTGAAATGGTCACCCTTTTGACCTAGTTAGGCACAACTTACGAACATTTTCACTCACTAAAACACATTTTGCACTGTGATGCACTTGAGTTGCATAATGGTAAGCACAGGTAGCAAAAGTGAAACTCAGTGGAAGCACAGGTGTCTCAGCTTAAACACAGCAACTCAAACTATATATATATATATATATATATATATATATATATATATATATATATATATATATATATATATATATATATATATATATATATATATATATATATATATATATATATATATATATATAATTATAATTATAACAAATCTGAAAGTAATTGTTCGCATATCTTTCTGTTTAATCAATATAAAGATTTATAAAGCCAAGCTCCAGAAATGTGTATATCCTCATGTGTGTTTTTTCTCTCTTTCCTTATATTTGTTTAGCTCCCTGGTAGGACACATCCAGCTTTTAATGTCTATATGACTTTTAATTCTCTCTCTCTCTTTCTGTTTGCTTTTGAGCACTGTTTGAACTGTTTTGAGGCAATAGTTTGGTTTTGCAGGCAGAGTCAGAGGTTTTGTAAAAGTAGTTTGAAAAATGAGTTTTGTGTTTACAGTTTAGAAACATGGAGGGATGGTTTCAAGAAATGTGTCTTAGCAATTAAGAAAAACTGTAAAACCTAACAACAAGAAAATGGAGGGACGCAAAGCACTGGTTGAATGCCCAGACCGACAGTTTGCAGCGGTAGTTTTGCAATTGTTGTTATATAATTGTTGCCGTAAGTCTGCTAACGGTGGCACTTTTGAAGTACACTGAGCCGATTATGACATGTTATATAGTATAGGGTTATACTTAACAATGATAACTATCATCCAGTAAAACATTGTACGGGGACTTATCGATGATCATGATATTAAACTGTCATTAGCTGTTAGCTTGCCTCTATCTCATTACCTCATGAGACTACTGCCCGCTATGCTATATCGACTCCACCCATACTGAGGTGGTCCTCAGTTGCAATGGAAACACACACGACCGTGGCGAGTTGTGTTGTGTTGAGTCGACCCGTGCTGAGCAGGTACTTTTGGAAGCACGGCTATAGAAATTCTGTCCATAAAAATTATGAATAGAATCAGTGACAAAGTGCAGCCCTGGCAGAGTCCAACAGTCACTGGAAACAAGTCCAACTTATTGCCAGCAATGTGGATCAAACTCCTGCTGAAGTTGCACAGGGATTGAATGGCTCGTAACAATGAGCCAGACAGCCCACAGGATCCTCCAAAGGATGTGGCCTAATGCCTTCTCTAAGTGCAAAAAAAAAAGGGAGAATGTGTGAGGAAACTCCCACGCACCTTCAGATATTCTTCAGAGGATAAAGAGCTGGTCCGCTGTTCTGTGACAAGGATGAAAATGTATTGTTACTCCTGAATCTGAGGTTCAGGTAATGAATGGAGTCTCCTCTCCAGCACCCTGACACAGACTTTCCTGGTGAGGCTGCATGTGAGAGCATGCCTGGTGCCCAGGCCTTAGCCCCTGCAGCCCAGCTGAGCACAGACCGAAAAGGAGACAGGGGCCCGCCCTCCTGCAGGCCCACCACCAAACCAACTATGGAAGCTGACATGGAACGTCACCTTTCTGGTGGGGAAGGAGTCTGAGCTAGTGTGTGAGGGTGAGAAGTACAGTACCAGCTAGATATAGTTGGGCTCAGAAGCAGAAAGAGCTGACAACTGTAGTGTCAATCATAACACAGAGGGAGAAAGGGAAAATGTGGGCAAAGAAGAAGAGTGAATCAGAAGGAGGTAACAAGAACATGAATTCAGAGAGAAAGAAGGACCCAGAAAGGGGGTGCATGAAAACAGGAGGAGAAAGTAGGAAGGAGAGTGTAATCCTAGCCAGGATTTGGCTGGTTCTTGGCTCTCTGTGGGGGGAACTGTATTGTAATCCCCTGCTCAGCATGCAGACTTGGGCAGAGTTTCACAAAATTCCCCAAGTGGATGAAAACCAGTGGGGGTCCGCTGGTCTGAATCTATGTGTGTGTGTCTTTTTGATTGGCAGATCTGAGGGAGCTGTTTGCAGGCTTAATTTAGCCACTGAGTGACTTATGACAACATGGCCGAGTAAACAGTTGCTGGTGCATCCATGCAGATAACGCTGATTGAGATGTGTTATAGTATGACTCAGAAGCGTTAGATAAGGCTTCTGAGTCATACTATAACACATCTCATTCAGTGTAAGCAGGTGGTAGACAGTTCCTCTGCCTTCACACTCAGCTCATAGTGACTGATAGACTGCAGGTATACAAACATCCAGCATGTGTTGTTGTTCTTGTCTTTGCTCTTGTTCTTTGTGCTCTCAGGCCTGTGTCTCTCTGTGCTGCTGAGCTTTGGGTTCTTCAGCATTGCTTCATTTTTCTCTGCTACTTAAATGCTTGGACCATTCACAGCACTTGCAGGCAGATTTTTGGGGTGCTGAAAGTTGAATTCTGTGCTGAATACATATCTGCCTGTAGAAACTACACTTCTCTGCACTGACTTTCCATTCCTCACTGCATTTCTGCACATGGAGATTTTATAGCTCATTAACATTTGAATTGTTATTAATTATTAATAATAATTTGGAAAGATTGCAGTAAATCAACAGGCCTGTGACATTTTAGTAACATACATGTGCCATATGAATATTATTATAAATGCAGACGTGCTGACCACTGTTATATTAATCTTTGGATCTAAAGAACATATACCTGACTTTAGTCTGATTCATGAGCATCATCAGCTTCTTCTAACATCCACAGAACTATATGATTTGTTTCCTCAAGTCTAACAAGTTTCATACAGTTAAACAACAACAGTCACTACAGGATGAAGCACCAACTTCATCTCTGAATAAAAACATTATGCATGCATACACAGCTCATCCTGCTGACTGAGCAGAAGCAAACAGGTCAAAGGTCACAATGAGCTTATTTTTATTCCAAAAGATTTCCAACATGGTGTTTAGAATAGAGCTGAATAAACATTAAAAACATAGAATTTGATCATTTCTGAAGCAGCTTGACATCAGTCTGCAGGATCTCCATGAACAGCATCAACATGCTGCTCCAGCTGTTTGTGCTCCAGCTGTTCCTGCTCCAGATGTTTCTGCTCACGTTCCTTCCTGGATTCAAATATTTTCGTGTCAGCTTTGATTCAGAATAAGTTGTTAGAACAAGTGCAGCACATTTATACAGGAGTTTGTGTGTTCTCCTTCATGTTAGTGTCTTTGTAAAGCAGCTTCACTAGATTTAAAAAGTTTTCACCAAATCCAAATAGTTCGAATGTACGGAACATAAAACTGTGTTGGCTCATATGGAAAGCCTTATAAAAATCTAAAAATCAAATAAAAGCACCATCTTGAATGAAGTGATTGTCGTCACATCAAGAACAAGTCGTATGTTGTTATGAGCTGAGCGTCCCTGAATAAATCCTGATTGTGTCTCTGAAATCATTTGTGTAATACCAGTTTTAAGCCTGTTTGCATCAACATGAGTTAGAATGTTATCGTCATTATTAAGAAGGGTTATGGGTCTGAGGCTGTCCATTAACTTTGGCTCTTTACCAGCTTTAGGGATGAGGGTGATGGCTCCTTGCTTCATGGTGTGAGGTAGAATGAGGATTTTTATATATAGAAGTGCAGATGGAAATTAGCAGTGAATCCATCTGAGCCGGGAGATTTGTCCAAGGATCAGACTTTGATGGCCTTCTCCGCTTCATCCATTCTAATTTCGGCATCACAAATTCTTCTGAAACAATCAGCCACTCTTGGGATCATCCTTTAGTGTGCTCAAAGAAAGCTCCAGCAGCTCAACATCAATAAGAGGAAGAGTCCAACTTACTGGAAAACTGGAAAGTTTCCTTGGGAATCCTGACAGGATCTGTGCATTCCTGTTTGCCAATAAACAGTCTCTTTTGTAATGGACAGAAATCTGCTGAACTCTGTTCCCCTTCTTCTGTCCACTTTGCTGTTGATCTGATCTGAGCTCCTTTGGCCTCATCAGTGTAAATGTTATCTAGTGAGGACTGCAGAACAATTACTTTCTGTTTATCACGTTCATTTATTGATGCTTTATTACAAATATGATTTCTTTAACACTTTTCTTTTCTTTACTCGCCCTTCTTATAATTTTACTATTATATATGGAAATTTGATGAACCTTGTATTTCAGGTGATCCATTTATCCCTGCAAGTTGTAATATTTGAGTCTTTTATTACAGCATTTATCATTGTTATCATTTCCTGACAGAATGGTTCATATTTAAGAAGGCTTGAATGAAATTTGCAGTAACCTTTATTCCTTTGATGCACATTTACAGCTTTGAACATGAGCTTCATCAAGCAGGGGTTAAAGGTTAAAGGTGGACGTTCCAAGGACATTTATTCAGAAGAATGGCGACACCTGCTGGCCTCTTTGGCTAAATCAAATTGAGGTACCTGGGGAGCGACCTCATGACTGCGCTGTAGGTAGCTGACAGCTGGTGTTGTAAGCCACAATCTCTGTTCAGTGATGGTCGTTCACAGTGGACATAGACGGCTTCTTTTACTTCTCTTTCAAACTAGCTCGTCTTCCTGGTCCGAAAAGTGAACACTGGCATCCTCAAAGAGTGTCCTTCATCCTTTAGGTCAGAAGAACAGCTGATTCTTGTCATGCTGAGTTGGCCCTTCTATGTTATGCTGGCTGTTTAGTTTCTCTGTTACACTGCATGAAAAGTGGGGTTTTTCGACAGTTTCTTGTATGTAATATTGCCGCGCGCCTTGAGCTTTAGGGCTCTCAGCAGGAGGCTTTGGCCAGAACAATAAACTGTAGGGAAACTGCCGTGGACTTTCTGTGTCAGTGCTCCCTCAGCTCCCCCCCTCTCCTCAGGTCTAGGGCAGGCTCTCATATGTAAAGGAGGTTTCTGTGAGTCATACAAATGCAAATCAAGTACTCACCAGTGGTCACCAGTACTCTCCAGTGGTCTACCCCTCCCAACAGTTGTAAGCAGCATATTTTTATTTTGAGATATATATATAATCAAATTTACATTATCATCTTTTAAGCCTTTTTCCATTTCAATGTGACTACACATAAATTATTCTACAGCGAAATATTCAAACAAGACTAAACTCACAGGAAATCATTCTATTTTATAAATTAGTATTATCTAGTTGGAAATATACTTTTGGGAGTTTTCAGCTTTTGTCCCTTTTTCCAATAAGGCTGTGAGCTTCTGTCTGTGAGCTTCTGTCTGTGAGCTTCTGTCTGTGAGCTTCTGTCTGTGAGCTTGTGTCTGTGAGCCTTTGTCATGGAGTTTTTTGTGAACCCTGAACTTTAGTGGACTGAGGGAGATAAACAAAGGCTATAACTTGATTTTGGTGACACTACAAGCATTATTTTCATTGAAAAGCAAACTCAGTTTTCAGTCTAATTCACTGTAACTAAAAGTCTGTCACACCATCATCCTCTTCTGTGCAGCGGCTTCCCAGCTAGCATTGAACATTCAGACAACATCCCATGAACGCTGCCATAAACGTTCAGTGAATGTTCACATGCATTAATGACATTAAAGACTACCAAGGAAGACGTAATAAGAAAACATATAAACATCTAAAACATATCAGCAAAACCTTCATGAGAAAAAAGTAAAATGTAAAAAAAAAAAAAGTAAAAATTTTATTGCAACAGTGACCTTCTCAGTTGTCCTGCTTAAACAGACAGTGGATGTGTGTACAACACATCTTCCAGCTCATAGGGGGTCATTTTGACTGTTGGGCTTTCTCTGTATTATCCTCCTGAGACCCATCAGTTCATTTTTGTCCTCTGTGGGGGACATGATATTCAGCCTTATATTTTAAGAATTACATTTGCAATCTATGATAGTCCCACTGTACTGTACAGAAGACATCCTAGGCTTTCTACTGATGTCACATTTGTGGAGGTGTGGCTAACAGAGCACATGCACTTCCCTTTTTAAAATGGCGGAAATCCCTGCATCCACATTTTATGGCAGCAGGGGAGGTGATTGATTTTCTTTCAAAAATTATTTATGTTGCTAAAAATGATATTTCCTCATCAGTATGAAAGTCTTAACCATAAGTTTATGCAATTTAAGGAATGTACAATATTGTTAACCCTGTAAAAATACAAATTTTATCCAACGTCACTTATAGGGGACAGTGGGCTAATTGCTATCTTAACCACTTTTCATGCTTCAGGAAGCAGAGGGCTGAATGAGGCAGGAAAATGTGTCCAAACAGAAAAACTGCTTTATGTTGTACCACACATGAGCTGGTATTACTGCTGTGTAATACACTCCTGATCAAAATCTTAAGACCAGTTAAAAAGTTGCAAGAATTTGCATTTTGCACTATTGGATCTTAAGAAGGTTCTAAGTAGAGCTTCACAATGCTAAAAGAAGAAATAGGCGCAAGAGACAAAAACTTTTAAGCAGGGAAGTTTTTGAAAACTGCATTTACACTCAAACATGATTTTTTTCAGCTGATCAAAAGTTTAAGACCACAGCTGTGCAAAAATTTTGATTCCATGTCATTTTCTGTCAAGTCTTTACACTGTCAAGACCTCCTGATGGCAAAAGCAAAAAAGCTCACTGACTTTGAATGTGGTAGGATTGTTGAGCTGCATAAGCAAGTCCTCTCACAACGTGCCATCGCTGCTGAGGTTGGATGCAGTAAGACAGTTATTTTGCATTTTTTAAATGATCCTGAGGGTTATGGAACAAAAAAGTCAAGTGGTAGACCCAAAAATATTTCACCAGCGCTGAGCCGCAGAATCCGATTGGCTGTCCGTCAAGACACGGGACGATCCTCTACCCAAATTAAGGTCATTACTGGTGCTGACTGCAGCCCAATAACCATCAGACAGCATCTGCGAGGGAAGGGCTTCAGAAACAAAAAATGTCTTCAAAGGCCACGTCTTCTTCAACGCCACAAAATTGCCTGTTTGGACGTTGCAAGGGTGCACCAAACATGGGACACTGAAAGGTGGAAGAAAGTTGTCTTCTCTGATGAGAAAAATTTAACCTTGATGGTCCTGATGGCTTCTAACGTTACCGGCATGACAAGGAGATCCCACCTGAGATGTTTTCTACACGGCACAGTGGGGGCGGGGGGGGGGGGGGGGGGGGGGGGCGCCATCATGACTTGGGGTGCGTTTTCTTTCAGTGGAACAATGGAGCTTCAGGTTGTGCAGGGGCGTCAAACAGCAGCTGGCTATGTAGAGATGTTGCAGCGGGCATCCCTCATGACTGAGGGCCCTCGTCTGTGTGGTAATGACTGGGTTTTTCAACAGGACAATGCTGCAGTTCACAATGCCCGCCCGACTTTCAGGAGAACATCACTCTTTTGGACCATCCTGCATGTTCCCCTGATCTAAATCCCATTGAGAACATTTGGGGATGGATGGCAAGGGAAGTTTTCAATCATGGACATCAGTTCCAGACAGTGGATGCCCTTCATGAAGCCATCTTCAACACTTGGAGCAACGTTCCCACTAGCCTCCTGGAAACACTGGCATCAAGCATGCCTAAACGATTGAAGTGATCAACAAGAATGGTGGAGCTACTCATTACTGAGTCCTTTTTTTTTGACACTTTGATTTCTGTTTTGAGGGGGTTTTCGGGTTTTTTTGAGCTATGGTCTTAAACTTTTGATCCACTGAAAAAATCATGTTTGAGTGTAAATGCAGTTTTCTATAAATTCCCTGCTCAAAAGTTTTTGTCTCTCGCGCCGATTTCTTCTTTTAGCATTGTGAATTATTGATTAGGTAGAAACACTCATAACTCTCTTGTGTTTAGTAATTTTAATAAAATGAGAATATTGGAACAATACACACATATTTAGGAAAAATCAGGGTCCTGCAGTTACATGGAGTTTATAGCAACAAAGATATTACACTGCAAAATTTTAAAAGGTCAAAATGAGCACCTTGGGAGTTGTAGTGTTAAGAGGAAGCTGATGAGGGAGATTGTGGTTTTTGTTTCCATGTCAGGAATGTTTTTCTTCCTCAGTCTTCAGAAATGTTCAGTGGGGTTGAGGTCAGGTGACTGTGGAGGAAAGTCCATGACTGTCAGCACTTCCTGCTCTTCTTTGGTCTTCAAGGATTTCTTAAAGGGCTGAGCTGTGTTTGGGCTCAGTATCCTGCTGCATCAATGCTCTCCACAAACATTCATCATGATAGTAAGGCATGTCTCTGAAGGATGGAGTGCTGCTTCTCTTTGCTTGGACTTGAATCTCCATGTGGCTTTGACCCTCTGTGGTCTCCTTCTCTCCTGCTGCTCTCCTTACATTCACCCTTCTGTTACTGACACTTGTCTCTAGTAATAATATTCTTTCATCTTGAACTCATTGTTCTGTACATTTATATGCAGATATTGGATTGTATCGCAGGTTCTCCTCAAGCAGCCATGAAAGCCTCAAATCTTCTTTAAATGTTCTCCAAGCTGGACTTAATGACCTTAAACTTGTTGCACACTGAGTTTATGTTGTTCTCCAGAGTGACAGGTGAGAGCTGCAATAACTGACACATTTCCACTGTTCACTGGTCCAATATTAAGAAAGTTACAGACCTCAGCATTTGGACAAACAACCAAGTTCTATTCAAATCACATACAGACGATCTTATTAAGAAAGAAAAATATGATCAAACTTATTTTCTGTACAGAAATACAGCTAACTTTTCTTTGTCCTTTAATGGAGACACAAAGTTCATCAGAAGATCCAGAGGAACACACGGGGATGATGGAGGACTCTGGACCATCAGGACACAGCTCATCCTCTCTCAGCACACACACACCGTCCTGCTCACTCTCATCAGGACAAAGATCATAACCTCCAGCTGTAGAGAGAAGAAGGAGCAGAGGTGATTAATGAGTGTTTCCAGAGATTCTCCATCAGCTGTCAGTCAGTGATGCAGCACGTCCAGTATAAAGAGCAGCAGTGGAGCAGCTGTGGAGTGTATCCAGCTTCCTCTCAGCTCTCATGTTAACATGTTGTAGTGAACACGCTGAGCTGGAAGCTCACAGACCTGCAGAGACTTTTAGCATCAATTCTGTTTCCTCTGCAGATTTCACTCAAGTCCACAGTGCAAACAAACTGCTGAGAGTCCTGAACGCTTCATTACTGCACAAACACGTCACTGATGGATTTACTGCACAAGGACACACACACAAATGTGACTCCTGGACTTTAACAGAGGTTCTGCTCTGTAGAAAGACCACATGGTTACTAAATATAATGATGGTTCTCTGAAATAAGAGCCAGTGATCTGCAGGCTTCAGTCAGACTGATCTCAGAGCTGTTAGAAGAAACTGATCAGCTGTTTAGTGTTGAAATGAGAGAACAAACAGTGTGAGATCAGATGTGATGAATGAGGACCACTGTCTCTATACATGTAAGGCTGTACTGAGCTGGAATCCAGCTTTATTTCCTGGAGACATGAACACAACAACAGCAGTCGTCTTCACATCATCTCAAACACATGATCACAACAAGCTTCTGGCTGATCTGATTGGCTGACTGTTGTGTGTCTGTCACCATTCTCCTCTCACAGCTTCACTGAGGAAAGCAGCCACTGAGAAGGCTGCAGCTTTACAGGAAACACTGGATCTTTGCTTTCATACTAACTGTGTTTAGTACAATACTGCTGAGAGCAGCACAGACTCACTCCAACCCTCTACTGACCTCAGATCCTTCAGACTACAGTGTGGACTCTCCACAAGATCAGACAGCTGCTTCATATCTGATCTCTGCAGGTTGTTTCCAAACAGGTACAGAGTTGTCAGATGGGAGGGGTTGGACTTCAGAGCTGCAGCCAAAGATGAACAGCTGATCTTTGTCAAACTGCATCCATGCAAACTGAAAAAGAATCAAAGATGCAGATAAAATCAGTGATGATGCACTCAGATGTGTTCAGGTGTGAAATGTGCAGCTCAGCATTACTGTGTCCTAATCAATGAACTTTTCTCTGAAATGAGAAGAGCGACTTTGTGCTTCTGTTATTGTGGATCATCATCATGTCAGCCTTAAACACACATCATATAAATGTCAGAACAACATTTATCCATCTTTTCATGTCGGTACAGATCAATCACGTGCTGCTCTGTAGGATCAATATCAATGATCAGACATTATTTGTGAAATCACATTGAAATGAACAGAAACAGAAATATTTCTGCATCAAGTAAACTTTCTCATTTTAAACTGATCTGAGTTCAGAGGATCTTCTGCACACAGATGAGACTCTTCATCAGAAATTAGAAGCATTCATTTGGCAGTAATGGTGTCTGACTGCCACCTTCTGGCAGTAATGGTGCATTACATTCTACCAGCCAAGGAAAATATGTACACACATATTTTTAGACAAATATTGGCATAAAACAAGGAGATTGTTTAGGACTTGATGAATATTATTGTAAAAATCATGTCCATCTCTAGAACAGATGCTGATCAAATGGCTGTTTAGAGCCTGCCGCCCTCCTCTTTATACAGTCTATGTGTGGAGCACTTCTAGTTTAGCAACAATGAAAAAGCCTCAGGTTAGACACAATGATGCATTCAGGATTTGGCTCAAGCTTCCAACATGGACAAGTGCAGCCACGTGTTTGTGACCAGTCATGTTTGTGCATTTCATGCTGTGTGGAGGAATTTATGTCCAAATTGATGTCGACTAACTGATTCTAAAGATGTGCTCATAACGGCCTTAACTGAGCATGCTCACAGTGACAGCAGATATTGGTCTTGTTTGTGGAAACATGAGGACACAAACATCTTTCTGCTGCTTTTTACACTTTTCTTTTTGTTCTGAGCTGGACCTGTGTGTCTGAAATAAGGCATTTATCACCATCACTGACACACTCGCCTTTCATCAAAACACACTTCATTTCAGACAAGAAAAAAAGATGAAGAAGAAGAAATTTCCATGTTGAAGGGAATTTATGTCTGAAGACAAATGAGGTTCACTTGGTAAATAAGCAGATAAGACAGAGAATAGAAACACAGTCAGTGAACTGACCTCAGAGTCTGCAGTCTACATTCTGGACTCTCCAGAAAACCACACAGCTGCTTCACTCCTGAATCCTGCAGTTTGTTGTCACCCAGGTTCAGCTCTCTCAGATGGGAGGGGTTGGACTTCAGAGCTGAGCTCAGAGACACACAGCTGATCTCTGACAGGCTGCAGGTCCACAAGCTGAACAAAGAATAAAACAAAGAGATCAAATCATTGGTGATCAATCAGATGTGTTCAGGTTTTAAATGTGCAGCTCAACATTATTATGACCTAATCAATGAGCTTTTCTATCAATGAGGAGCATGAATTTGTCCTTCTGATACTGTGAATCATAATCATGTCAGCTTTCTACACACAGCATCCAGATGACGTTTTTGGCTCAGTTCAATCATGAAGATCTACCTGCTGACCTGCATTCCTGTCATTGGGCTGTTTCTCTCTTTCTTTTTATTATACAACCATCTCCAGACTGCTTGATGCTCAAACTCTGTTATGACACAAATGTCATTTTAACCCTCATCCTACCCACTGGGGTCCATGCAGACCTCAGAGGGAGATTTCTGTCATATCTCACAGGTGGTTTTATTCAATCATAACAATTGTTTATTTTGACTTTGTCCATCAATTTGTTCTTAATGATGTCACATTATTTTCTATTTCTGCTCTGATTGATTAGTGTGTTCTAAAAATACTGCAGTCTAAAGCAGACACTTCCACCTCTGCAGTTTTTCATTTATTTCTTTTTAAAGCAAAGCAGACCAAAGAGGTGTGTGTGTGTGTGTGTGTGTGTGTGTGTGTTTGTTTTAATCAGCACATGTGACTCCGCTCCGTAGTTTAAACTCTTTGTGATCCTTTTTCTATCAGCTCAGAGCATTTGTTGTAACTAAAAACTCTGTATCTCCATCAAGTTTGTGCATTTCATGCTGTGTGGAGGAATTTATGTCCAAATTGATGTCGACTAACTGATTCTAAAGATGTGCTCATAACAGCCTTAACCTTCCTCTAGTGTTAGCGTCAGCACTGACCATTTAAATCTGTTTATTGTGTCAAGGCTTTTTGACTTTGTCAGGAACCTTTTTTTAAAAAAAACAAAACAAAAATTTCTATTTCATTAAATTTTAAAATGCTCTGATGAAAATAATGACCTCTGTGGTGTTAGGGTCAGATTTTGACTCAGTTATAATATGAGATTATAAAACAATAATTTGTGTCAGAACTGAAATCATAAACACACTGTGACCTCACTGACACTGTCAGAGAGAAGTTAGGAGCTTCCCTGTTTACCTTCTTCCCTGGACAAACATCCTCCTTTATCCCTACTGCTGGTATTGACAGCCTCTCATACTCTGCTTCCAAAGACTGATTAGATCATCCAGATGGGCACAGACATGTACAGACATGTACAGACATGTACAGACATGTACAGACATGTACAGACATGTACAGACATGTACAGACATGTACAGACATGTACAGACATGTACAGACATGTACAGACATGTACAGACATGTACAGACATGTACAGACATGTACAGACATGTACACGCATGTACAGACATGTACAGAGCGAGTCAGTTTAGTTTGTTACTTGCAGAGGCCACATCTCCAGTTTACCAAAATGAGAAAAAGATTTAGAATAAGCCGAGCTCTGGATCATATCTTTGCTGAAGATGAGGCAGAAGACACAGAGCACCACAGTGATGAAGATGAGCCAGTTTCTGATGAGGAGGACAATACTGAGTATCAACCAGAGGACACAGACACATCTGATGAGTCTGATGAGGAGGTCACAAGTGCTGAAGCTGCTCCTGCTGAAACGTACAAATCAGGAAGTGGTAACATCTCTTGGAGTACAACCTCTTGGCTTACATGGCAGGGCAGCTGCTTCAGATGTCATCAAAATGACTGCTGGGATGGAAACGTTTGCTGTGACAAGAATAAGTCATCATTGCTGTGACAAACCTTGAAGGGAAAAAGTGCACATTTGGAATGATGAGTACTTGGATGTTTGGTGCTCTTCTTCTTGCTGGAGTGTACAGATCCATCAATGAGCCTGCTGATAGTATGTGAGACACGTCAACAGGCAGAAATATTTTCTGGACAACAACACCACTTCAGACCTTTCCAATGATATCAAGAGTCTTTAGATCTGACAGCAGAGATACTGGAGCAAAATCTGACAAGCTTGCTTCCACTGATGTTCAACCTAGGGTCAGAGGTGACAACAAATAACCGTTTTGTCCCTTTCCATAGAAAATGCCCCTTCTGGAATACATGCCCAGCAAGCCAGGAAAATATGGCATAGAAATCTGGACAGCTTATGATGCAAAAACCAGCTATGCATGGAATCTACAGATTTACACAGGCAAACCTGCGAGTGCCATACCTGAGAAAAACCAAGACAAATGTGACCCTTAATATGACCACTGGACTCTGAGCTCACAATATCATGTGCAGTCATTTCTTTACCACCTTTGACCCTATAGAAGGACTTCTCAGGAGCAAATCTGCCATGATGGGCACAAACCCAAAACCAAACCCTGGCTGCCCCCTGAAATTTAGCAGGTCAAAGACAAGGCTCCACTTTCTTCATACTGAGCTTTTACAGGCAGTAACATTGTTGATGAGATACTTGTTCTGCTTTTAGTTTATATTTGGATTGAAATTCTATTTTTGAAAGGAAAAACAAACTTTTTAGGATTTGTTTAGAAGTAAATATATTTGGGTCAAAACTGACCCGTAACACCTGAGATGTTATTATAGTTAATAATATTAAAATAAAAAAATAATACAGCAATTTTTTTAGTGATATGTTCTAATACTTTTTAGTAATATTAAACTAACATTACAACATTGTATTTATTTATTGAATTCTCTTGAGGTTCATTTTACCATTTTTTTAGACTGAAAGTGAGAGGTACGCTGTTTTTGTGTGTGTGTGAATGAGGGGCAGATATTATAAGTTTATACTTCTTTCTGCTCCTTTTCATTCATGATTTTTCTTTTGGTTATAAGAATTATTTATATGTTGATGGATTGATTGAATGTTGATACATGTTGATTTATATGTTGATTTATCACCATCACTGACACACTCGCCTTTCATCAACCACACTTCATTTCAGACAAGAAAAAAAGATGAAGAAGAAGAAATTTCCATGTTGAAGGGAAGTTATGTCTGAAGTAGGGCTGCAACTAACGACTATTTTGATAGTCGATTAGTCATCGACTATTAAAACGATTAGTCGACTAATCGGATTATGAATCACATAATTAAGAAATTGCACTTATTTAGCTATCAGCTTTTACATTTAGCATAAGGTTATTTAAAATGTGGTAGTAAACACATACTTCATTCAAAACCTTTAATCAGGTTTGCTGCTGATATAACTAACGGTCCATTTTTCCAACCATAAAAAAAATATATATATAGTACTTTTTTGTCCCTGTAAAACAAAGTTTGCACAGTTTTACCAGTATCCCCCATCACTAAATGTGCGGCTGAATGCTATCCGGTCTTTAACTCTGACGTCGTATCTGGGTCCAAATGATTCTAAATAAACAGCAAGGGTATAACTCAGGGGTCGGCAACCTGCGGCTCCGGAGCCGCATGCGGCTCATCCAGGCTTAATGTGCAGTACAAATAAGTATCCAGTTGAAGTGCATTTTGTTTTTCTCAGTTCGGTTTTTGTTGTAGTTTTAAATTGGAACATTAGTGTGATCTTGAAATATTAAAATAAAATCATTTTATTTATTTATTTTAGTTTCTCAATATGTGCGTCACTCGCGGTAACCTCTACCGGCTTCGGGTAGCGGCTACCGGCTTCCGCTAGTATTTGCGGCTTTTCCGTGTAAACCGGGTTCAAATGGCTCTTTCCGGATTACGGGTTACGACCCCTGGACTATAACCAATGACTGGTCACTATTAAAGATGATTGTAACATACCTTATCAACTGCAGCTATTTCCGCTTCTCTTTCTCATCGGTAAAATCACAGCTGAGTGTGGTTTTTTTCGAGTTAAAACAACCAGGGACGCAGCATTGCGGCAACTTAATCACGTAACAGTTTGGACCAGGAAATGGAATTCTACGTCATCACTTAACCGAATTGCCCATGTGTGAAGCTCGCCAGAGAAAGACGGACAGGAAGATGTCTCACTCCGTTAAAAAAAAAAAAATCACCAGTAATAATAAACGACTATTGTCGCCAATTGAATTCGTCGGCGACTATTTTTATTGTCGATTATTGTCGACTAATCGTTGCAGCCCTAGTCTGAAGACAAATGAGGTTCACTTGGTAAATAAGCAGATAAGGCAGAGAATAGAAACACAGTCAGTGAACTGACCTCAGAGTCTGCAGTTTACATTCTGGACTCTCCAGAAAACCACACAGCTGCTTCACTCCTGAATCCTGCAGCTTGTTCTCACTCAGGTTCAGCTCTCTCAGATGGGAGGGGTTGGACTTCAGAGCTGAGCTCAGAGACACACAGCTGATCTCTGACAGGCTGCAGCTCCACAATCTGAACAAAGAATAAAACAAAGAGATCAAATCATTGATGATCAATCAGATGTGTTCAGGTTTTAAATGTGCAGCTCAACATTATTATGACCTAATCAATGAGCTTTTCTATCAATGAGGAGCATGAATTTGTCCTTCTGATACTGTGGATCATAATCATGTCAGCTTTCTACACACAGCATCCAGATGAAGTTTTTGGCTCAGTTCAATCATGAAGATCTACCTGCTGACCTGCATTCCTGTCATTGGGCTGCTTCTCTCTTCTTTCCATCATTTCCTCTTTCCCACACCATCAAACTCAATTCTGTCCTCATCAGCTGTTCCAATAATCTTACCTGCCTTTGTGAGCGCATCACTTCCTGTTTCCTGTTCTTTCAAACTAAGAGCCATTCTGTCAATCTGCCTTTCACACTCATTTGTGCAACAGCCGTCCTCAGAGAGCCTCATCCAAGCAGGGCCGGATCTAGACTGCTATGTTTGGGTGGGCAGCTAAAAATTATTGGTGGGCGACTTTGTTGACATGAAGACTGGAGGTTTGAGCAGCCGACTAGAGACCTGCAGGTTCCCGGTTTGAGTCCCTGTTCAGATGCTGCCATCTCTGTATCTCTGTGTATCTCAACACATCCAACCACAAAAGCTGCTACAACAGGTCAGTGAGAACTACACAGAAAAATAAAACTAGCAGAAAAACTAAACTGACTCAGCTGCACATGTTAGAGCAGGTTACAACTCTGTGTGTGTGTGTGTGTTTCTTCCTATGTGTGTGTACCTCTGATCACATTAAGATGGTGGCCAATCACAGACTTTGGAGGCGGGCTGTAGGCTGACCATCCAATCAGATATTAGAAACTGTATTCATAGTTTCTGTGCTGCTTTTTCCTCCGGCTGAACAAAGGGACATTTTTAACTTTTGGTGGGCTCAGCTCACTCTGGCCCACTGCTCCAACCGGCCGAGCAACCACGTCTCCATCTGCTCCACCGCCACCATCAACACGGAGACTCCAGAGGCGGCGCTACGGAGCAGGATTCCCTCCTATCCAGGTAACTTCAGGGTTGATCCTGGGTTTTCTGCACTATGAAGGTGGCTCACTTCTTACTGGGTTTATCTCCATATTTTGTTTTGTTTGTTTTTTGTGTGTTTTTTTAAACAGGTGCAGCAGTTGATGAACATTGTGGTTTTCTACTTGTGCTCTGTCCTCTCTGTCCCCTTTTTCTATTTTTTCCTCATTCTTTTTTCTTTCTTTCTTTTTCTCAGCCTGTCAACTCCGGCGTTGCTACAACACATTTATATTTATGTGAAAAATAACACAAATAAATAAATAAAAGGACAAACACTAACAAGAGGAGCTTATAGAGAATCTATAGAGCTCATCTTGGAAGAGCAAATATGTTTGACACAACAGTTCATTCAGATCACATATTAATATTTTCTATGAATCTAAATCTCCAAACTAATGTTCCTAAAGCCTTAAATAAATATGGTCTAGTACACCCCATGCCCCCCTTTAGACTCACTGCCATATAAAGCAGGACGGCTGCCGTCAGCCTTCAGCCTGATTTAAACATGGTGTCAGACTAAGTTAAAGTTCATCTGCAGATTTTATTGTAACTTCTGGATCTTTACTGCAGATTTTCTCTGTGTGGAACAAACGGTGGTGGATGGAGCAGCTACAAAGTTCTTTTCTTCAGGCTGCAGTTTGTTGATCAGGTGGATGATGAAGGAGCTCCAGCTGTTTCCCAGTAAAGGTTTAATGGTGGTTACAGGAACAAGTGCTGCTGTTTAGGATGCTAGAAAAACGTTTTCTTTGGCTCCACCTGAACTCACGGTCTCAGTAACGGCTCCGCCTCTTTGCTCTGCACCGTGTGATTGTAGACAGACTCACGTTAAACTGACGTCAACATCTTTGGTGCTGTTATCAGTCTTTTTGTTGGAAAACTGGGGGCTGCACGAGCTTAATGTTGGAATATTTTGTATTCACACACGTGCTCCTAAATAGGTTTCTATCACAGGTCTGTTTTTAGTCGCTAATGTGGCTGAAACACTCACGCTGACATGAAGACACCTGAGCACTGCAGAGTTTAAACGAAGCATCGAAGCAACAAATTGTGTCGAGGATTTTTTATAATGGAATTATTGGAGTTACTCGATGAATCGTTGCAGCTCTGATCTCAAACAGCAGCTTGTAGCAGCTGCTAAGGGTCTGCTAAAGTCAATAATATAATATATTGATGAATATTATTGTAAAAATCATGTCCATCTCTAGAACAGATGCTGATCAAATGGCTGTTTAGAGCCTGCCGTCCTCCTCTTTATACAGTCTATGTGTGGAGCACTTCTAGTTTAGCAACAATGAAAAAGCCTCAGGTTAGACACTATGATGCATTCAGGATTTGGCTCAAGCTTCCAAGATGGACAAGTGCAGCCACGTGTTTGTGACCAGTCATGTTTGTGCATTTCATGCTGTGTGGAGGAATTTATGTCCAAATTGATGTCGACTAACTGATTCTAAAGATGTGCTCATAACGGCCTTAACTGAGCATGCTCACAGTGACAGCAGATATTGGTCTTGTTTGTGGAAACATGAGGACACAAACATCTTTCTGCTGCTTTTTTACACTTTTCCTTTTGCTCTGAGCTGGACCTGTGTGTCTGAAATAAGGCATTTATCACCATCACTGACACACTCGCCTTTCATCAAAACACACTTCATTTCAGACAAGAAAAAAAGCTGAAGAAGAAGAAATTTCCATGTTGAAGGGAAGTTATGTCTGAAGACAAATGAGGTTCACTTGGTAAATAAGCAGATAAGACAGCGAATAGAAACACAGTCAGTGAACTGACCTCAGAGTCTGCAGTCTACATTCTGGACTCTCCAGAAAACCACACAGCTGCTTCACTCCTGAATCCTGCAGCTTGTTGTCACTCAGCCACAGTACTCTCAGATGGGAGGGGTTGGACTTCAGAGCTGAGATCAGAGACACACAGCTGATCTCTGACAGGCTGCAGTTCCACAATCTGAACAAAGAATAAAACAAAGAGATCAAATCACTGATGATCAATCAGATGTGTTCAGGTTTTGAAATGTGCAGCTCAACATTATTATGACCTAATCAATGAGCTTTTCTATCAATGAGGAGCATGAATTTGTCCTTCTGATACTGTGAATCATAATCATGTCAGCTTTCTACACACAGCATCCAGATGAAGTTTTTGGCTCAGTTCAATCATGAAGATCTACCTGCTGACCTGCATTCCTGTCATTGGGCTGCTTCTCTCTTTCTTTTATTATACAACCATCTCCAGACTGCTTGATGCTCAAACTCTGTTCCATCCATCCATCCATTTTCTTCCGCTTATCCGGGGCCGGGTCGCGGGGGCAGAAGCCTAAGCAGAGAAGCCCAGGCTTCCCTCTCCCCAGCCACCTCCTCCAGCTCATCCGGAGGGACCCCAAGGCGTTCCCAGGCCAGCCAAGATACATAATCTCTCCAGCGTGTCCTGGGTCTACCACGGGGCCTCTTCCCGGTGGGACATGCCTGGAACACCTCACCCAGGAGGCGGCCAGGAGGCATCCTAATCAGATGCCCGAGCCACCTCAACTGGCTCCTTTCGATGTGGAGGAGCAGCGGCTCTACTCTGAGCCCCTCCCGGATGGCCGCACTCCTCACCCTATCTCTAAGGGAGAGGCCAGCCACCCTTCGAAGGAAACTCATTTCTGCCGCTTGTATTCGCGATCTTATTCTTTCGGTCACTACCCAGAGCTCGTGACCATAGGTGAGGGTAGGAACGTAGATCGACCGGTAAATCGAGAGCTTCGCTTTTACGCTAAGCTCCCTCTTCACCACGACGGACCGGTGCAGCGTCCGCATCACTGCAGAAGCAGCCCCGATCCGCCTGTCGATCTCCCGTTCCCTTCTCCCATCACTCGTGAACAAGACCCCGAGATACTTGAACTCCTCCACTTGGGGCAAGAACTCGTTCCTGAGCCGGAGAGGGCACTCCACCCTTTTCCGGCTGAGGACCATGGCCTCAGACTTAGAGGTGCTGATTCTCATGCCAGCCGCTTCACACTCGGCTGCGAACCGTTCCACTGCGAGCTGGAGGCCCCCCCCTGATGAAGCCAACAGAACCGCATCATCTGCAAAAAGCAGAGATGAGACTCTGAGACCACCAAGGAAGAAGCCTTCCGCCACCTGGCTACGCCTAGAAATTCTGTCCATAAAAATTATGAACAGAATCGGTGACAAAGGGCAGCCCTGACGGAGTCCAACACCCACAGGAAACGAATCCGACTTATTACCGGCTATACGGACCAAGCTCTCACTGCGGTTGTACAGAGACTGAATGGCCCGCAACAACGGGCCAGACACCCCATACTCCCGCAGAACCTCCCAAAGGACACCCCGAGGGACACGGTCGAATGCCTTCTCCAAGTCCACAAAGCACATGTAGACTGGTTGGGCAAACTCCCACGCACACTCGAATATCCTTGAGAGGATAAAGAGCTGGTCCAGCGTTCCACAACCAGGACGAAAACCGCATTGTTCCTCCTGAATCCGAGGTTCGACTAACGGACGCACCCTCCTTTCCAGCACCCTGGCATAGACCTTACCGGGGAGGCTGAGTAGTGTGATCCCCCGAAAGTTGGAGCACACCCTCCGGTCTCCCTTCTTAAAGATGGGGACCACCACCCCGGTCTGCCAATCCAATGGCACTGCCCCAGATCTCCACACGATGTTGCAGAGGCGTGTCAACCAAGACAGCCCTACAACATCCAGAGCCTTCAGGAACTCAGGGCGAATCTCGTCCACACCAGGGGCTCTGCCACCAAGGAGTTGTTTAACTACCTCAGTGACCTCACCCCCAGTGATGGTCAAGTCATCCCCCTCATCCCCAGACTCTGCTTCCACTACAGAAGGCGTGTCAGTGGGATTCAGGAGGTCCTCGAAGTATTCCTTCCACCGTCCGACTATAACCTCAGTTGAAGTCAGCAGCACCCCCCCCGCACTATAAACAGTGTGAGTGAAGCACTGCTTTCCCCTCCTGAGTCGCCTGACGGTTTGCCAGAATCGCTTCGATGCCGTCCGAAAGTCTTTTTCCATAGCCTCACCGAACTCCTCCCACACCCGAGTTTTTGCTTCGCCCACTGCCCGAGCCGCATTCCGCTTGGCCTGTCGATACCTGTCAGCTGCCTCCGGAGTCCCACAGGCTAACCAAGCCCGATAGGACTCTTTCTTCAGCTTGATGGCTCCCTTCACCTCCGGTGACCACCATCTGGTTCGGGGGTTACCACCACGACAGGCACCAACCACCTTGCAGCCACAGCTCTGAGCAGCAGCCTCAACAATGGAGGTGCGGAACATGGTCCATTCGGACTCAATGTCCTCAGCCTCCCTCGGAATGCTGTCGAAGTTCTGCCGGAGGTGGGAGTTGAAGATCTCCCGGACTGGGGCTTCTGCCAGGCGTTCCCAGCGCACCCTCACAATACGTTTAGGTGCGCCAGGTCTGTCCAGCATCTTCCCCCGCCACCTGATCCAACTCACCACCAGGTGGTGATCAGTTGACAGCTCAGCTCCTCTCTTCACCCGAGTGTCCAGAACATACGGCCGCAGATCTGATGATACGATTACAAAATCGATCATCGACCTGCGACCTAGGGTGTCCTGGTGCCATGTGCACTTATGGACATCCTTATGTTCGAACATGGTGTTCGTTATGGACAAACTGTGGTTTGCACAGAAGTCCAATAACAAAACACCATTCGGGTTCAGATCGGGCAGGCCGTTCCTCCCAATCACGCCCCTCCAGGTCTCACTGTCATTGCCCACGTGAGCGTTGAAGTCTCCCAGCAAGACTATGGAGTCACCAGATGGAGCACTCTCCAGCACCCCGCCCAGCGACTCCAAAAAGGGTGGGTACCCTGAACTGTCATTCGGCGCATAAGCGCAAACAACAGTCAGGACCCGTTCCCCAGCCCGAAGGCGCAGGGAAACTACCCTCTCGTCCACCGGTGAAAACTCCGACGTACAGGCAGCAAGCCGGGGGGATACAAGAATACCCACCCCAGCTCGCCGCCTCTCACCGAGGGCAACTCCAGACTGGAACAGAGTCCAGCCCTTCTCCAGGAGACTGGTTCCAGAGCCCAGGCCATGCGTTGAGGTGAGCCCAACTATATCTAGCTGGTATCTCTCAACCTCATGCACTAGCTCAGGCTCCTTCCCCACCAGAGAGGTGACATTCCATGTCCCAATAGCCAGTTTCGGTAGCCGGGGATCGGTCCGCCAGGGCCTCCGCCCTCGGCCACCGCCCGACACACACTGCACCCGACCCCTACGACACCTCCTGCGGGTGGTGGGCCTACAGGAGGGCGGGCCCATGTAACCTCTTCGGGCTGCGCCCGGCCAAGCAACACGAGCTAATGCCTGGCCACCAGACGCTCTCCCTCGAGCTCCCTCCCCAGGCCTGGCTCCAGGGTGGGGCCCCGGTAACCCTATCCCGGGCAGGGTAAACTGTTCCCTTGTTTTTTCATTCATAAGGGTCTTCTGAACCGCTCTTTGTCTGGACCCTCACCCAGGACCAGTTTGCCATGGGAGACCCTACCAGGGGGACAAGCCCCCAGACAACATAGCTCCTGGGATCACTGGGACACACAAACCCCTCCACCACGATAAGGTGGCGATTCACGGAGAGGCTCAAACTCTGTTATGACACAAATGTCATTTTAACTTTCATCCTACCCACTGGGGTCCATGCAGACCTCAGAGGGAGATTTCTGTCATATCTCACAGGTGGTTTTATTCAATCAATCACATTTTTATAATGACTTTGTTCATCAATTTGTTCTTAATGATGTCACATCATTGTTTTCTATTTCTGCTCTGATTGATTAGTGCTTTATAAAAATACTGCAGTCTAAAGCAGACACTTCCACCTCTGCAGTTTTTCATTTATTCCTTTTTCTTTTTATTTCTTTTTAAAGCAACAGCAGACCACAGAGACCAGTGACCATGAAAAGCATGAGCAGAAGAAGATGGATGGATGGATAAGACAAGGAGTGATTTAGGTAATCATCTACTGTCACCCCATCTCTTTAAAACATGTTTGTTTGTTAATCAGTAATGTTCTAAAGAGAACCATGTATATTTTATTAAAAAGGATTTATACATAGAACCTGTTCCTTTACAATAGCTAAGACTGTGTGTGTGTGTGTGTGTGTGTGTGTGTGTTAATCAGCACATGTGTCTCTGCTCTGTAGTTTAAACTCTTTGTGATCCTTTTTCTATCAGCTCAGAGCATTTGTTGTAACTAAAAACTCTGTATCTCCATTTTTCATAACTCTGTTAATCAGCAACAGTCAGTGAACTCACTGCAGAGCCTCCAGTTTACAGTTTGGACTCTTTAATCCAGCAGACAACAGCTTCACTCCTGAATCCTGCAGCTTGTTGTTAAACAGCCACAGATCTCTCAGATGGGAGGGGTTGGACTTCAGAGCTGAAGCTACAACTTCACAGTGAGTCTCTGAGAGTCCACAGTAAGAAAGTCTGAAACACAAGAAAAGCAACTTAAAGTGATTTAGAAACAGAACATAGAGAACAACCAAAGATAGGAAAACATGACAGACTTTAATAATAATAATAATAATAATAATAATAATAATAATAATAATAATAATAATAGTTCTTAAGTGCTTTGCTGAATGGTGTTGGTGATCATGGTCCTCCAGCATGCCCTCTCTCTCACACAGTGCAGCAGCTAATTTGGTGTTCTTAGAATAAAATTATACATTTGAGATAAAATGCCATAAACAATATCAACTTAAAGAGAAAAGAAGACCCACTTCACTACATGATAAACATGTAAATGAATTTAGCAAACACAGAATGAAAAAGATGAAAATATCATAAATTTGGCAGTAAAGCACCTCTGGTTTTTTTCTGTTTTTTTCTGTGCGGCTCTCAGTGGAGACGGTCACACTTTTCTTCTCTCCCAGCTCTTCCTTTTTTCCCTGCTTTGCTGCTTTAGAGTCTCTCTTCACTCAACGTCTGAACTGGAATTTATAATTATGGATCTGGTCAGCTGGTCTCTCAACGCCATTGTTTTGATCAAATTTTCACCATGAAAACAGTCTTATCAGGACTGTTAGCTGAGGAGGGAGTTTGAGTCAGCCCCACAGTACACGTGCTTCTTTGGATTCAGACACATTTCTCTGTTCAGGCGTCCCTGCAGTCACACACACTTTTCTTTCTCTCAGCAGATTCATTCAGTGACCTGTTGGTGCAGGGGCTGCTGTGAAAAGGTGAGTTAAGGAGCATTTTAACCACTTAACTGGCAAGGGCCCGGTGACGGGCCGTTTGTAGTCCCTTTTATATGGCAGGCTAGACCCTCCCATTTTTATTGACACGTCATTCGGCCAATCATGTAACTGGCTGCACCAAATCACCTGACAAAGCTACGTGACGCCCTCTGAGTATTATTGGCTCTGGGAAACCCATTTCTTAACATGATTGGCCGAATGAGGTGTCAGTCAAAATGGGCGGGTCTAGCCTGCCATATAAATGCACTTCATTCGGCCTGCGGACCAGACGCAGCCGATTAATAGGCTATGAAATGGGTTGTTCAGAGCCAATAATAACCAGAGGGTGTTATGTAGTTGTTTCAGGTGATTTTTTTTGCTGCCAGTTAAGGGGTTAAGGATGTTCAGACTGTCATAGCTGTGGTGTTTCTGTGAAAACCCTAAAAGCTTATCTACACATCATGAAGTATGCATGCTGTATAGCAGGCTGCAAGTCTCACTTCACAGATTACAGTGCTTTAAATGTTTCCTTTACTGTCACCATCAACACCAACCAGACAAGACACCGACTCTGTCCACCAAGAGGAGCCACCCTGAAGACTCCCCGGATGTGGCGTCTCAACATAGCAGCAACCAGGTGGACATTTTGGACTCCATAAATAAGAAAGTGTCCAGCTCTGATGGCCTGGCCCTGCTGGAAATCCTCCACAGAGAGTTTGAGGCTCTGTGGGAGTCTGTGGATTTCAGCCAGCAGCAGGTGGAAGCACTCACTGTGGAAAACACTGTTCTCAGGGAGTCGGAGAAAAGGGAATGGACGTGAGAGAACGAACAAAGACGTTGAAAAAAAACCTAGAGGGTCAAATAAGTTTGCACCTGAAAAAAGCTGAGCACAGCAAAGAGCGAGGACCCAGGAGGGAACAAGTCCCAGCTTTTTATTTGTTTCTGTCGGCCGGCAGCGCTTGTAAAACACGGGGACACGACCACACGGTAATGAACACATAATGCACCTGCACAAGCATCAATGCAGCAACACGGGCCACTTACGTAGGTCACAGCGCAGCTCTGCAAAGATTCACTGCAGAAGTCTAAATCTGAACAATTCACTTAGATGAGCCATTTGTTCAGTTTGCTTTACTTTCTGACATTATGAGACAAACTAATCAGCTGCTGATGAAGATGTCATGAAACTCTTGGTTAGTATGAGTAACAGAGGAAACTGTTAGAATGAAGCTGTGGGAGGGCAGCCTTCTGCTGCTACCAGTTAGTGTGGGTAAAGAGAAACATCACAGAGAGATATGATACAAGTATGAAGCTATTTTTATAATAAACACCTGGAACACTGTTTAAGAATGATGAGAATGTCACAGTGTGAATATTTAAAGAACTACTAATCTGCACTAACTGATAATGTTAATCACATCTGGACTCACTGAGCCTTCCTGCAGTTCCTCACAGCTGGGATCAGTCTCCGTCGTCCCTCCTCTGATGTGTTGTACTTCTTCAGGTCCAACTCATCCAGAACCTCCTCTGACATCTGCAGCATGTAGGCCAGAGCTGAGCACTGGATCTCAGAGAGTATCTCTGATCTGTTCTCTGACTTGAGGAACTCTTGGATCTCCTGATGTACTGACAGGTCCTTCATCTCCATCAGACAGTGGAAGATGTTGATGCTTCTGTCAGGAGAGATTTGATCACTGTTCATCTCCTTCAGGTTGTTGATGGCTCTCTGGATGATTTCTGGGCTGTTCTCTATCTGATCCAGCAGACCTCCTAAGAGTCTCTGGTTGGACTCCAGAGAGAGGCCATGAAGGAAGCGAACAAACAGGTCCAGGTGGCCGTTTTTACTCTTCAAGGATTTCTCCATGACTCTGCTCAGAAAGACGTCCAGAGATGGGAAACACTGATCACTGAGTTCAAGAAACCTAAAAACCTTCTCTTTAATTGTCTTTCGGTTTGAGTCACTGTGTTTTTTTTCTTTAAAGAAGTCCTTCAGCACCTTTGTCTTGCTGTTGGTGATACAGTGGAACATGTAGACTGCAGCCAGAAACTCCTGAATGCTCAGATGAACAAAGCAGTAGACTGGTTTCTGGAAGATCACACACTCTCTTTTAAAGATCTCTGTACAAACTCCTGAGTACACCGAGGCCTCTGTCACATCCAGACCACACTGCTCCAGGTCTTCTTGATAAAACATGATGTTTCCTTTCTCCAGATGTTCAAACGCCAGCCTCCCCAGCTTCAGAAGAACTTCCCAGTCAGCCTCCATCAGCTCCTGTGGACTCGTCTCATGTCCCTCATGGTACTTGTTCTTCTTCCTCTTTGTCTGAACCAGCAGGAAGTGTGAGTACATGTCAGTCAGGGTCTTGGGCAGCTCTCCTCTCTGCTCTGTAGTCAACATGTGCTCCAGAACTGTAGCAGTGATCCAGCAGAAGACTGGGATTCTACACATGATGTGGAGGCTCCTGGATGTCTTCATGTGGGAGATGATTCTGCTGGACAGATTTTTATGTCTGAACCTCCTCTTGAAGTACTCCTCCTTCTGGGCATCAGTGAAGCCTTGTACTTCTGTGAACCTGTGGACATGATTAGGAGGGATCTGATTGGCTGCTGCAGGTCGGGAAGTTATCCAGATGAGAGCCGAGGGAAGCAGATTCCCCTCGATGAGGTTTGTCAGCAGCACATTGACTGATGACTTCTGCGTGACATCAGACACGAGCTTCCTGTTGGTGAAATCCAGTGAAAGTCTGCTTTCATCCAGGCCATCAAAGATGAACAGAAGTTTACAGACAGCAAGCTTCTCTGCTGGGACCTTCTGTAATGTTGGATGGAAAACATGGAGCAGCTCCAGAAGACTGTACTGCTGATCTGGGATCAGGTTCAGCTCCCTGAATGAAAGCAGCATCACCACACTGACATGTTGGTTCTCCAAGCCCTCTGCCCAGTCCAGAGTGAACTTCTGCACTGAGAAGGTTTTTCCAACACCAGCAACGCCGTTGGTCAGAACCACTCTGATGGGTCCCTGTTGGTCAGGGAAGGCTTTAAAGATGTCGTGGCACCTGATTGGAGTGTCATGGAGGGTCTTCTTCTTGGAAGCTGTCTCCAGCTGCCTCACCTCATGTTGGGTATGAACCTCTTCACTCTGTCCCTCTGTGATGTAGAGCTCAGTGTAGATCCTGTTCAGGAGGGTTCTACTTCCTGTTTCATCACTTCCTTCAGTCACACGTTCACATCTCCTCCTCAGACTGATCTTATGTTCCTCTAAAACCTCCTGCAGACCAGGATCTGCTAAACAACAAGAAAAACAATGAAAGCAAAGAGAAAGAAAACTCTTTAATATCTGAACATCACAACAAGAAGTCCAGTTTTCAGAAATGAGTCCATCAGCAGACAGATGTTCAGTCTTACTTTGTACACAGCTGCTCTGACTGGCTGTCTGCAGTCCAGCTCTGGTTCTGGATCTTTCTCCACACTGGGGTCCAGGTTCATTACTGAAGAATGGAGGATGACCTTTGAACTCATCACTCTTCATAGACAGACAGCTGGATACTGAAGACTCTGCTGTGTGTCTGTGCTGCTGACCTCTGGAAACACAAACACAGAATAAAATCATAGCTGCTCTTTTACATGTTCATGTTGTTGGGCACTGAGCTGCTTTCCTGGCAGGAAAAAGGCTGTGAATCTTTTCCTGCTTCTAACAGCTGGTGTTTTTCTCCCAAATCCTGATGGTAGCTGTGAAAGAACTGATGTGTTTGAAGTGGAAATGTTGGAGTGAAGCACTGAGAGAACAGATGACACAGCCCCTCCCTGCCCTGTGAGCAAATCTCTCATTCACAATAGTTTGAATAGATTCAGTTACACAGTTCTTCTGTTTGCCATCAAATGTGTTTGTTTCTCACTTTATTCATATGTTCATGTTGGTAATGTTTGGAATTCAGACTGAATTGATTGTTATCTGCTGCAGCAGCCTCAGCACCCCTCCTGCCCACAGCCTCTCTGGGATGCTCTTTTTAGACCAAATCATGTTAATAATTGACCTCATCAGCTGGGAGACGTTCCTCATTTCAGGATCTGCACATTCAGTCTCTGTTTCCAGCCTCAAGTTGTTTGACAGCAGAAACATCAGTGAAGAAGCTCAAGTTTCCTCAGTCTGATTTCAAACTGATGGAGCTGTAAATGTGAGCTTTAGCTTTCTATGAAGCCAGCTCTGGACAGAAGGCTGTATGGTACAGCTGCACTACATGGCAAACATTTTTCTTTATCAAATCTTATAAAGGCTCATAAACTTTCTGATGGACTGGCTGAGGGCTTTCTGTGGACCAGACTGTATGTGGATCTATGACACTTCCATTGTGTGTCCAGTCAAAGTGTGTGTGTGGCCCTGAATGTGATTCTGATTTCCCAAAGTGGTCCTGAGTGACCCTGAATGTGACAGCCCTGCTTTAACCTCCTCAGACCCTGCGTCCATATGGGGACGTTACATTTAGGCTCTGCTGCACCTCATACTTCATTCTGCTCAATAGTGTTTTAGACTTTGTTCATCCATGTTGACTTTGTTGTGTTATGCTATCAAATAAAGCCATCGTCCCATCTGAGGACATTTTTACAAAAGTTTGTAACAACCATGGAACAAAATCCAACTTCCTGTTCAAAGAGGAAGTTGAGTTTATCTGCATATCAGGTCCATGTGATCACAAATATGTAGGAGAAATGAAAAATGCCTCAGAAACAGGAGCTCAGGTCTCAGGAGGTTAAAGTGTGAATGAGGTCTGCACATTCTCACTGCTCATTCCTCCTTCATGAACAACAGTTTGTGCACGGGAAAAGTCACACACATGCTTTTTGTCACACATCATTTCTACATCCAGCTTTTTGTTTTTATCATCATCAGTTTGTCTCATAAACACAAGAATCAAGCTGAAGATGTGACCTTTGACCTCCAACATTGTGACTCAGTGCTCTGTAATAACTGTATTCCTCAGGTATTCTAATGTGGGATTTGATGGATCTAATATGTGACTCATATATGACTCCTCACAGAGACTGAGCTGCACATGTGTACAGATACATACAGGTAGAAGAACTCCTTCATGTGTTTCTCAGTGACTTTGATGATGTTTTCAGTCCAAACTAGTTTCTCTGTGGGAAAATAACCTGATGTTGATCCTCACTGAAGCTTTGCTGTGTTAGTGGGAATGCAACAGTTCAGTGAAGCTGATCTAACAGACAGCAGCATTTTGATTCCTGCTCAATGAATCATCTTCACATTTACAGCACAAACAGGCTCTTACTTTGAGTCTGACGCTTCATTACTGAAGAATGGAGAAAAACCTTTGGACCAATCACTCTTCATAGACAGACAGCTGGATCCTGGAGACTCTGCCCTGCCCTCCTCTTCCTCCAAACCACTCATCTTCAGTCAGTCTGAGAGAGAAACCAGCAACACCGACTGAGAGCAGAGCAACAACCAGACAAACAGCTCTGTACAAGACACACACACACACACACACACACACACACACACACACACACACACACACACACACACACACACACACACACACACAAACAAAGCGTGAGCTTTTAAATTGATTTTATAGTTTAAACCAATCTCAAAATAAAAATCAATGGTGACTGTCCTCCATCACCGTGGTTGTGCTGTGAGGAGAAGGGCAAAGGGACAGCTACGTGTGTGTGTGTGTGTGTGTGTGTGTGATCTCAGGACAGCTTTGTGGGTCTCTGTAGTTTTTAGATTGAATTTCATTTTTGCTCGTAACCAGATGAGGCGCTGTCAGCGAATCACCTGATCCAGTCAGGTGATTCATTTTGGGAATGAAGCATTTGTCATAATAGGTGGTGTTTCAGGCAGAGTTGGACCCAAAATGCAGGACGCTGCAGGCAGATGAAAACTTTGAAGGGTATTTATTGAGTTCCAAAACAAGAAAACCAAAATCCAAAAACAAGATGAGACCTGGAAACAGGAACACACAAACACTCCACCATGACGTAAACAACGACATTATCAGGCATGCAATTCAGATAAGAATGAATACATGTTCAATATGAAATGCTACTTTAAAATAACAACTCTCATTTCATGTCAGGAATAGTAAAATCGTGAATAGAATCGGTATTTGTGCTCAATCTGTTATAAATTCAATAAATTTCACTTTCAGAAATAATTGTAGATGTGTGGCTGTAGCTCAGGAGGTAGAGCAGGTCACCTACTGATCAGAAAGTCAGCGGTTCGATTCCGGGCTGCATGCCAAAGTATCCTTGGGCAAGATACTGAACCCCAAGTTGCTCTCTGATGCAACCGTTGGAGTGTGAATGTTAGACAATAAAAGCACTTAGCTTAGTTAATCATGGAGGTGCTTGTATCAGTGGGTAAACATGTTGTGTGAGTGCTCAGAGTAGAAAAGTGCTGTATAAGAACTAGTCCATTTACCAAATAGTTTTCCTTTACATGCAAAAATCAAGTTAATTCTACTTAGGAAAAATCATTAAATACATTTAACAAAATTAAGTAATTTATTCAAAGGTTTTTTGTTTGATCTACATAATTAAATTAAGTTGCTTTTACCTGCTAATTTCATTTACTGCCTTGAAAAAGTTGAGTGATTTATACAAAGTTTAGTTTTGCTTAATCAACTTGACAAAATTAAGTTCACTTTACTTGGATTTTATATTTCATGTAAAGAAATAAGTAAGTACTTTAAACACATAACAGTCTTGCTTGATCAACATAAATAAATTATGCAAATAGTTGCCTTAATTTTATTATGTAGATAGGGCAGGATATTTTTCTCAGTGAACCCTGTAATGCACTGTGAATAGAACATTTCATCCTTGTTTCTACTGGGACCCTCCAATGCTCTGCCTTCATCACCTGACGATCTGAGAGTCAGAGTCAATGAAGCCACAGGTAGGGTGGAGAGTCTGGACAGAGAGAGGATGAATGTAGAGGACAGAGAGAGAAGAGCAAAGGACCCTGTGTGTGTCCTTCTGGAGGATCTCAGAGGGAAGCAGCTGATAAATGAAGAGCTGAGAGAAGCTCCATTTATACTATACTACTATTTATACTATGGTGGGATTTGTTGCCATACAAATATTGATTGATTGATAAAACAAGTTTGAAATAGCTCTGATTTTACCCTTTAACTATGAAATTTAGTTATTTATAATAAAACAAGGATCTACAATTTTGGTACATAGTTTCACAGCTAAAATAAAAGATAAAAGATTATTTTGATTAGACAATTGTTATTTTTTTGTCTCAAAGATTGCTATTATTACTACTTAAATAGATGATTGATGAGAAAAAAAAAAAATATATATGTTGTAATTGAGTAAACCTACAGATGTTATGTCTACATGTTAGGATCTGTTATTGTAGACATTTATAGTAACCACCTTACCAACAGTAAGTAACAGTATATGTAAACACACATATGAACATATAAACATGTTGTAGTAGAGTATTTAACATTATAATTATCAGAGTTTTATCAGTTTCCCAGAATATATCCGAGAATGAGGCTTTAACTGAAAGAAGTTTGTAGAAAGGCGCTTTATGACGTTCAGTCCGTTCACTTCTGCTTTCAAAGACATCCAATATGGCGGAACGGCAACGGGCCAACCCGCTCACTGCGGCGTTTACGTATAAATGTCTATGGGCACAGGCCTCGGGGCTTTAGTACAGATATGGGGCTATTATTGTATTATTATATTATTGTATTGCTACAATAATAGCCCCAGATACAAGAGGTAACATCACTAGATGTCAGCACTCCTAAATGAGCTGTTAAACGGGGCTTTGTGTGGTCAGGCTCTTGGTGCTGCAAAGATTGGACACGTTCTCGGAGCCTCATCAGACCATCACTACTCAGAGACTCTGACAGCAGAAGAAGAAGAAGGTTGGATTCACACTCACCTGGTTTTCCTCCCACACTCCTATAAACCGTTCCCACTCTGTGACTACAGCTTGAATGATGAAGATGATGAATTATGTAGCTGTGCAGACTGATGGTGATGAAGGTGGTGCAGCATCACCCTCTCCGTTACTTCTATTTCCGCTAAAGGCGGAGGAGTAACTTCTCTCTTCGTCCGAGTGATGAACAGAGTTATGGGGTGTTACAGAAATACCTACATACCAGAAAATCCTGCAATATAGTGAAAACTCCACGAAACAGAATCAGTAATATATTTACAGTGAAGCCGTAATAAGAGAACAGCGATACAGCGAGGGACGACTGTACTTTCACTTTCTCCCTTACAGAAAGTTACAAGACAGGAAGTGTTTCTTAAAGAGACAGGAGCTCTGTGCTGCTGTACCCCCCCCCCCCCCCCCCCCACACACACACACACACACACACTCCTCCACACTAGCCCAGTTTTAAGTGACTTTTTAAAGGCAGCTGCAGACAGTCTGATTGTAATCTGATTACATTTGATGTTGAAACGTGTTCACAGATTCAGTCATGAAATGATGAGAGGACTAAAATGAGCAAAGTAAAGCCTGGCTGTGTACCGGACTGGCAGATTGAAAATGAGACACTGGAAGGAACTTCCTACCACGTAAATCTGTTTGAGGGTCTAAAACACAACCAAAGGAAACAACGATGAGGAAATGGATGAGATGAAGAGTTCACTCCACTTCATGTCAGAAGAAATCACTAAAATGCTTCAATTCATGGAGGAAATGTGTGAATGAAGGAAAAATGTCTTGGAAAACAAAGAAAATCAGTTTGTTGGAAAGGCGAGTGGATGAACTGGAGCCATATCTGAGAGTGGACGATGTAACTGTGAGGTGTGGATTCAATGAAACGGGACACCAGAGGAGGCCGAAGTCATCACGGTACGATTTGGACAGATTGCAGTGATATGACAGATGTATGGCTCACTCATAGTTAATAAGTCCAAACTTCATTATTGTGGAGTGTAAAATGAAGGATTGGGCATGAGGATACTGAGATGAAAGTTACTGACTGCATCCAAAGCTTCACATGAGGAGAGGAACTCTGAGCACAGACAGCACAACGCTGAACATAATATTGATCCTGAAAATCACTTTGATCACAAGAAAAATCACAACACAAGTTTTGCTGTGGTTACAATTTCTGAGAAACTATTAAATGATGAACCAAACAGCACGGTTCAAATGAAAGGTCATGACCTTTACAGACAGGACCAAAGGGGGCGGGGCTTTGTGTTTCAGGCCCTGTTATCAGTGTTGAGTTGCTGAATCGATGTTTGAAACTGAAAATGTAATGGAACGTGTTACGGCTGACATAATAAGACAAAGTGCAAAAATATAATTGTACAGAGCAGCAGGTACTAACCTGACACATTTAAAGATAAACTGTCAGAAATATCCACAGTATTCCTGACTTCGTGCCATTACCCATAATTCATAGCAGAAGTCGGTAGTTTACTTCCGTTTGCGCTGTTGTTCACGGTTGCGGGCTTACACTCTTGCCGTTCGTTTAAACATTTTGACACTGCAGTTTCTTTTACCTGGCCTAAATGGTACCACATCGGAGGTGGAGACATTATAAGGATGTTATAAAAAGCAGCGAGGTAACAGTGCCTCACCCATCACTTGTGTAAATGACATGAAATTATGGCCTGAAGTCGATATTATCAGTTACCTTGTTTTTTCCGAGGGTGTTGATGGTGAGGAATCACGTAATTATAGGAGCACCAGATTACCTTCAAAGCAATAAAATCAATGAAGTAATGCTGAACAAACAAGGCAACGTTGTTTTCCTTAAAGCAGCTGTAGAGTCGAGCCAGAGCATCGGCCAAGCTAAGCGTTAGCATGGGTCATGCTAAGCAGAGGTCCCCAACCCCCGGGCCCCGGACCGGTACCGGGCCGTGGGTCATTTGGTACCGGGCCGCGCAAGACTACATGATTTCCGTTTTACTTATTGAGGCTGAACGATGTTTTATTTTGAAAAATTAGCGGATCCTCTCCGTTACATCCGTCTATGACTCTCTTGACGTGTGTCAAGACGTTTCTCTAGGTCATGTGATAGTCACCGCTAAAATTAAACCCACACCCTTCCCTGGTTCTCGTACCTGTCTAACGAAATAGGTTGGTTGGCCTACATTGCGCTCGTTTAAATATTTGAGTGCTCAACAAGAGTAGAAAAGCACCATACAAGAACTAGTCCTATTACCATTTTTATTTAGCAACACGGGGATAGCAGTGAGGCGGACCCAGCCATCAAGCTGACTCTCCGGCGCAGCACAGCGGCTCTGCAGCCACTCTCCTGTGAAACCAAAGCTTGTATTGGTGTGTGCTGGCCAAAACCGGCCAACCCACAAGCTAGCAAAAATGAGTAGCAGAGAAACAAGCTCAGGGATCACACTGATTCAGCGTTATGGTGAGTTGTATTTTCCATGCGCTTAATACAGTAAAAATTGCCTCAGTCGAACTCGCAGAAATCGGATTTTCGCTCTAGTTGGATGGCTTCTGCAGGTCTCAATTTTTCCTGACGTTAATTACAATAAAATTATCACCTAAATCAGTCAGATATTCACCTACCTCGGATGAAAAATCTGCTCCCATTGTAATGCATTTCCAATTAAATGTGATCCATAAGTCGGATGAGTTTAGCGCTAAAGCCCTCCTCCGCTCATTTCCGCCCACTTCCATGCATCAGCTCGTTCATGCACAACTACACTAACAACGCCTGGAGATCGCTCTAGTGTCTCTATCAGTTCATTTCACCGGAGACAATCATGGCAAGCGTAAGCTACAAACTCGCACTTACAAGCAAAAATATGAGAAAAAATATGAAATTTTATAGCAGAAGCAATTGCATAGAATTCATTATTAGACCCCAAACTGTCGGATTTTTTGAAGAAAATTTTTTATGCTGGATGAAATTCCATGGGGCAATTGACCCCGACTGAGGAGATTTCTACTGTATGCATCTTTTTGAGGTGTATCTTATTTTGAAGGCGTGTTTAAACGTTACCATGGCGACCAGAAATCATTGTGGCCTATTTATCCGCCACACCTTAAAGGCCGGTCCAAATATTTTCTAACACTAAACCAGTCCGTGGCTCAAAAAAGGTTGGGGACCGCTGATGCTAAGGGAAAGTGGAGTGGAGGAGACAGTCATCTGTTACTGCGGTCAAGTGAGCCCTCATTTTCGAAAATGCAGTCAAGCTAGCCGCATGTAGAATTACGTTGCCCATTTATACCACATATTACGGTACGGCTGCCAGTCGCCCTAAATAACACATCGGAAGTCTTGTTATCCTTCAATGTCCACCATTGCAATGCATTTTTCATTAAAAAAAATACTGTCAAGCCTCTAAATACTCAGCTTTGTAAAGGTGTAATTTATTTATCATCTCAATCTTTTAATACAAAAATGAATTCATGTATACTCCACTGTTTTACTCAAAGTGAGATTTTTATATTCATTAATTCGTATTTATAGGAGGACTGTTCGAGGTGACGCAGAGCTTTCACCTGATTCTTGCTCAGCTTGACCCCCACTGTATATGGACTGACTTTCATCTCAAATAACTGTACGGTTTTCAAGAAAATTGCTTGCAAAATCCCAAGTACAGTAATGTATTATATAGGCAATTTTGAACTTAATTTGGGAAACACAGTTTATGTGATGAACCACTACAGAAGTGGAGCGATCCTCTTTGGCAAGAGAGAAATGATCCGGAGACACAGTTTGTCAAAGGTAATTTTTTTTTATTTTAAAAATGAGCTAATTTGGTGCTTTTTGTCATTTTTAATGGTTTGACATTGTTTGTGCAGTTAAACAAAAATATGGTAATGATTTTCAAAATTTCCATCCATCCATCCATTTTCTTCCGCTTATCCGGGGCCGGGTCGCGGGCGCAGAAGCCTAAGCAGAGAAGCCCAGGCTTCCCTCTCCCCAGCCACCTCCTCCAGCTCATCCGGAGGGACCCCAAGGCGTTCCCAGGCCAGCCGAGATACATAATCTCTCCAGCGTGTCCTGGGTCTACCACGGGGCCTATTCCCGGTGGGACATGCCCGGAACACCTCACCCAGGAGGCGGCCAGGAGGCATCCTAATCAGATGCCCGAGCCACCTCAACTGGCTCCTTTTCAAAATTTATGCCTGTTAAATTAAAAAAAATTTGTAACAGGTAAACTTTGACAACTACAAAGCGATCGTGTCGTTTGTAAACATCGGAAACATACACTGGAAATTTCTGGTTAGTAAAAAACATTTGTTAATAAAAAATACATTTTAAAAGTTGCAGCCTGCATAATTTATGTGCTTTTCTAAATTGTTCTATCACAGTACATCAATGCAGTTGTCTGTATTTGGTGGATCCAACAAAAAATTCAGCCGAAAAGGAAGAGTCTGACGATGCAGCTGAAAGATTCCGGTAATTAGTCTGTATTACCTATACATCCCTGACAATATATCACTTAATCTGCAATGTAATAGAAAAGGTGACACGGTGACAGCACCATAGCTTTCACTGTCACTGGAAATGCTCATATGATTTTTAATAGTTCTCAATACATTAAAATTTGTGTCTTAAATACTAGCACTCATAGGTTATGTGTCTTTGGAGACTGCGGTTAATAAACAGAAATAAGAATTTCAGAACACTGATTGGGAATATCAATAATGAATTGGTAGCTAATAGGGCTTTCACTTCCTTATGGAAGGGAGCTGTGGAGGTCATGAAAGACTACCAAATGCAATGGTCATCAGTTGTGGGAAACTGATGACCATATATATATATATATATATATATATATATATATATATATATATATATATATATATATATATATATATATATATTTTTTTTTTTTTTTTTTTTTTTTAAAGGAATACAAATCCGTAGCTTTAAGAATATGTTCAAATTCATGGTTAAGTTGTGTAAAATGTACTTGTTCTAAACAGTAATGGCTTAGTGACATTATCTGATTTGTCTACATTTTAGAAATGCATGTAAATTAACTATCATATAAAAAAAATAATGTTATGGTCACAGTGAATACTTCAAAATGAGGAGGACATGCCACAACAAAACAGACTGGGTGGGTGTTAAACTCAGAGGAGGAGTGATGCCACATCCCTGTCAACGTGATGGATCTAGCTGCGGGGTACTGGTCATAATGGTATGGTAACACATGAGTTGAATTAAGGGGAAAAAAAGTACTGCAAATTGAGACAATATTTACTTGAGATCTTTTTTTGTTTTGTTCGTAATATTTGTAATTAAAATGAAAATGCATAGAATAATCATAGTGCTTGACTTTAGATGGCCAAAGCAGTAATGAAAGCCTTCCCAGAGAAACCAAAGATGAAATTTGGGACGCTACAAAAGAGATGGCCCAAGCACGAAGGTCTTTGGCCCAGACAATCATTGATGCCTCAGGTGGATAAGATTTTATTGTTAAATTCAAGTCTGAATATTAAGCAATATTACTAATCTTAGATTTGGTTTTAGTATTTGCCAGCGACAACAACTGTGCCATGTGTTCATCAAGTAAGCCACCATGTGCAGGGCCATCCACCACTGACTGGGTACAGTAGTCCTTTATATATAATTTCTTTTTCATTCATTTCTTAAGTACATTGTTCTCTAGGACAAAGTATTTTCCTGTTTAGGAGAACATTGATGTATTTATGTCAAACTTATCTACTTGGACAGTTATAATGCCCAGTTATTTGTTACAGATACAGTGTGATAGCTGTATGCGCTGGTTCCACTCAGAATGCCTGGATATGGAAAAAGCACGTAGCACAGACTGGAATTGCGTTCTGTGTCTCCATGTTAAAAATGTGTTCCTTGTTACTGCTTTATAAAAGCAAGATATTTTAAATATTGACTTTTTTTTTTTTTTTTTTTTACATGACTTTGAGCCATGTCTAGATTTAATTATCACTGTTCATGCATGAATGTTCTATATTGTCAGTGTGTTTAATCTGAAATCTTTTTCAAATACATACTTGGAATTCATCTTTGTCCTTTCTATCATTCTGAAATTGTCATTCACTGTCTTGACTGGGACTCCAATTTCAATACACAAGCACTAAAGTCCGGTAATATCACAAACTAACCACTTATTAGCAGTATCACATTTGGTAGAAACTTTATATAACATTGAAACTATTCATATATTTGAATCAGGGTTATAATAGTTTTGGATTTTACATTATAGTTTAGTTTTAGTTAGTTTTTACTTTTTTTTCTCTAATTCAGTTAGTTTTAATTAGTTTTCAGAGTGGTTTTTCTCGTTTTTATTAGTTTTTATTTTTGGTTTCATGCTTAGTTTCAGTTAGTTTCAGTATTAGTTTTAGTATTTTCATAATCAGGTGCAAGATTCAAGGCGCAAAAGTGACTATTGTGTAATGAAAACTTGACAAAAGATACCATTTAAAGAAATATATTCAACAACCAACTGTTCACAAGACATACTAAATGTGTGTAATAATTAGGACACACATGAACACCAACAGGGAGAAACAAAGAAAAACATGAACTCCCAAACTCAATAAATTCTACAATAAACTCCACAATAAACTTCAGCATCAGTGCAGCAGATTAACAACACCTACATGTGGTGTTTGACAAAAACAAACTCTTTGAAGGAGTCAAAGCTCAAACCCAGCTGCATCCTGATGTTCTCACCACCTGAAGCTGCTTCTGTTTTGGAGCTAGCTCGGTTAGCTGCTAATTAAACTTGCAGGGTCTTTGCGGCCTCTGTACACAACCTACGGAAGTTGTCGACCTCATGTCCACATTTACGCCTGTGTAGCTGGATTGTGTGTGTTAATTACCTTATGGTCGTGTGCAGGTGTTTGTACTCAAAGAACCTCCATACGGGACTCTGCCGCTTTCTCGGCAGACCGCAGCCATTACTTTGCGGACCAGCGCGGTGAGCGCACGCACTCACACAGTTGTCCTGTGGCGCTCCCAGCTTAAACTCGGAAAGCGGAAAAAATGATTTCATATCAATCCACAAGGCTTAAAAAAAAAAAAAAAAAAAAACCAAGTAAATGAAAGTCAGTTTATCGATAATTTCAGTTAGTTTTAGTTAGTTTTGTAAACTCACAATTCAGTTTTAATTAGTTATCATTTTTTCCTTTTAATTATAGTTTTTATTTATTTCAGTTAACGACAATGTTTTTTCAATTTCAGTTTTCGTTATTTCGTTCGTTTTCGTTAACTATAATAACCCTGATTTGAATACATTAAAACTGATTTTGTCTTATTATTGTGGGCCCCAAAGAGTACACCAATTTTAGGAACAAATGAAGTACAGAAATGTAACTGGTTTTTGCAAGCAATTTTCTTGAAAACCGTACAGTTATTTGAGATGAAAGTCAGTCCATATACAGTGGGGGTCAAGCTGAGCAAGAATCAGGTGAAAGCTCTGCGTCACCTTGAACAGTCCTCCTATAAATACACCTCAAAAATCTCACTTTGAGTAAAACAAAGATTGAGATGATAAATAAATTACACCTTTACAAAGCTGAGTATTTAGAGGCTTGACAGTATTTTTTTTAATGAAAAATGCATTGCAATGGTGGACATTGAAGGATAACAAGACTTCCGATGTGTTATTTAGGGCGACTGGCAGCCGTACCGTAATATGTGGTATAAATGGGCAACGTAATTCTACATGCGGCTAGCTTGACTGCATTTTCGAAAATGAGGGCTCACTTGACCGCAGTAACAGATGACTGTCTCCTCCACTCCACTTTCCCTTAGCATCAGCGGTCCCCAACCTTTTTTGAGCCACGGACTGGTTTAGTGTTAGAAAATATTTCCACGGACCGGCCTTTAAGGTGTGGCGGATAAATAGGCCACAATGGTTTCTGGTCGCCATGGTAACGTTTAAACACGCCTTCAAAATAAGATACACCTCAAAAAGATGCATACAGTAGAAATCTCCTCAGTCGGGGTCAATTGCCCCATGGAATTTCATCCAGCATAAAAAATTTTCTTCAAAAAATCCGACAGTTTGGGGTCTAATAATGAATTCTATGCAATTGCTTCTGCTATAAAATTTCATATTTTTTCTCATATTTTTGCTTGTAAGTGCGAGTTTGTAGCTTACGCTTGCCATGATTGTCTCCGGTGAAATGAACTGATAGAGACACTAGAGCGATCTCCAGGCGTTGTTAGTGTAGTTGTGCATGAACGAGCTGATGCATGGAAGTGGGCGGAAATGAGCGGAGGAGGGCTTTAGCGCTAAACTCATCCGACTTATGGATCACATTTAATTGGAAATGCATTACAATGGGAGCAGATTTTTCATCCGAGGTAGGTGAATATCTGACTGATTTAGGTGATAATTTTATTGTAATTAACGTCAGGAAAAATTGAGACCTGCAGAAGCCATCCAACTAGAGCGAAAATCCGATTTCTGCGAGTTCGACTGAGGCAATTTTTACTGTATAAAGCGCATGGAAAATAAATGGGCAACGTAATTCTACGTGCGGCTAGCTTGACTGCGTCTTCGAAAATGAGGGCTCACTTGACCGCAGTCAGCTGTTCCTGTATCGCTGATTAGGGAAATCATGTAGTGATGCTGCAGCTATTCTGTGGAAGGTAAATCACTGATCTGGATATCAGCATGTTCAGATCACTGAAACAGAAACACTGGACTGGCTGAAGGCTGTGATCGAGGAGACACGCAGCTGTCATCTTGCTAACTGCTACGTGTTTACATGAAGGCAGGCATTGTTTAAGCTTTATGTAGGCTGTATGCTGTAGTGTCACACTATAAATAAAATAACGTAAAAAAATAAGAGGTTGTTCATTAAAGGAAAACTTAAAACATAAGTAAAAAATACAGTAATAGGATGTGCAACTGGGTAGTATAATTTGGGGGAAAAAGAACAAATTTACAGAATAAAATAATTTGAAAAAATGTACAAACTGATGTAGTGACAACCAACAACAGCACAAGTTGAATCCGAGCTCATGTTCCAACTAATAAAGCCGCCTGTTACAGCACAAAGTAACCGAATTTTGTCATTAACTCTGGCTCTGACTTTGGGTAACCGGAAGTATAAAACCGTACAGCGGAAGTAGCCGTCTGTCATGGTAGCCTACGTGTGCTCTTCCAGAAACCCGTAGATATGATGTCATCAGTAATAAGAAGCAGATTTTTGTTTGTGGAGACTTCAGCGTTGATGGTTTGAATCCTTGTGGTTGAACACTAAGAACTGAGTCTATCAGCTCTGTGTTTGTGTGGGCTCTTCCCCTCAATCTCATATCCTCATAGAATAACTGTAAATGCTGCTCCACTCATTAATAATATCTTCGTGAATGTTATTGAGGGGAACATAACTGCTGCTCTCGTTATAAATGCTGTGAGTGATCATTTGCCTGTTTTTGAAAAAGATACAGAAACCGTCATTAACCATGTGAGGACCAATTCAGGACTGGAGCAACATTTATGTTGATGATGTTGATAAAGCTCATGAAGGATTCATTTCTGTGATACTGCCCCCTGCTGGCTAAAGCAGCTGAAACAGATACAAGTGTCAGATATTACTTTGTTTCATTACTTCTGTTTCTTTTTGAAATGTAAATATTTAATGTTAATTTTAAACGAAATTACAAACATGAAAAATTAATGGAAGAAAACGTTGAAATTAAATCTCCTGCAGTACCTTCAGGGACCTCCAGGGGGCTGCAGCTCACACTTGAGGAATCCCAGTTTTACAGGATCAATAATCAATTCACATCAGTCAATAACATAAACCAGAAGCTCTGGGAGAGACTGAATCGTCCCACAATGATGACGTCTGAGAGTGAAGACGGCCGCCTTCACGTGGACGTGTCTCACAGGTTTGCTGCACATCCAGTCTCCACCTCCAGCGTACACTTCCCATCTACTGCCTCCATCCTCTGCAGCAGTTTTTACCACCCAGCTGTATCCACCTCTTCATCCACCACAATCATCTGCCCATAACATTAAGCTGCTGCCTCCAGAGCCAGAGGGCTCCACCTAAATGATTTGCCACTAACCTGCAGCCTCCGCATCCACCTGAAGATCCTGACAAAAAGCTCAAGTCTCGACCTCCACCGACAGCCACAACCTGCAGACAGAGTCTCCACCTACAGAGAGCTCCACCATAAATCCTCTCACAGCAGTTTGCACCTCCAGGTTCTGGCAGACAGCTGTGGTTCAGAGCTCCACCCACAGCTTCTGCAAGCAAATCTTTGTCCTTCAGCTTTATTTCATTGGTCTTTCTCAGGTAATACGCCCAGAGTACCTACAGCTGTATCCTACAACTGCCTCTGACAACATCTACCACCACTTTCTACCAGCCAGCTGCCTCCTCCACCAGCACATTGTGGCACAACTGCAGAGCAAACCTTGATCCACAGCCTCTGCAGCAACCTTCAGATCTGAAGGTACCACCCGTGTAGTCTCCAACTAAATCAGCTCTCAGACCTCCTCCTCCTGTATAGGTTGCATCTCTTTATGTCATGTTGTTGGTGTTTCTCAGGCCACGTCCCCACCCACACCTGCTGTGTTCATTTCTGCTGATGAAGATATGGATACTAAGGAAAGTTGATGGTGAGCCTCAAATGAAGGAATAACCTTGTTTTTCTTTGACATTCAGTGAGACAGAGCTGGTGGAGCGACCTCTTCTTTTCTGTCTTTGAGCTTTAACTCAATGTTCTGTGCAAAGAAAGAACTGTTAAACTCAAGTGTTGCTCAAACAAACTCTCTGTTGTATTGTGCAGCATGTCAAACAGGCATCAGCTGATTGATCAGTGATGAAGTCCATGCTGTGTAATCTGAATGGCATTTCCCTTGAAGAGCACAGACTAGAATGAAAATCCAGAGGTGACAAACGGATTTGAACCATTTTTAAATCAGTAGAAATTCATTGCACATGTGCTTTAATAAAAAAGTACAAACGTGCTTGTTTAAATGGTCCTTTGGCTTTGTGTGCAGCTTTTCAAAGCAGATCTGATGGGGTATGCTATCTTCATCCAACACATTTACTTCCTGGTTTTCTCCACTTCCTGTTGGATCTACAAGGAGACGACCAAGAGCCGTTCCTCGTGGAGAACTGCACACACAGATGTTTATTCCTGATCCTCGTCCTCTACCTCCAAGTTTAGCACCACCTCGTGCTCCTCACTGAGACTGACAATAAAATGATAACATGCTGCTCGTCCCCTTGTTGTGCTCCTCCTCTATATGCAGGTTATAAAGTGATCCTGGTCCCAGTTGTGTTCAAAAACAGAAAAATATGGATACTAAAACAAATGTGCTCCATCTAAACACATCATCAGTTTTACAAATACATTTGAACTTCAATCTTCTTCAAGAGGCGTCATTTATTGTACAAATAATTGATTGAAATGTTTTGAGTGTGTCAGAATCAGAATGTGCTTTCTGGAGTCATAGAACCAAATACAGACATGCTTCCTGTTCAAAATGAGCTGCTCACTCAGGTTTTATTAACCTCCCACAGCCAGAAACACAGAAGAGAAGCTCAGCCACACACCTGTAAACTTGTGTGTCTGCACCTTACACAGCTCTCATGCTGTATAAGCTGCACACAACTGACAACTTTCAAAGTTCTTCAGATTTTACTTCCGCTGTCTTCTCCAAATGTGCCGCTCTGCTGCCAGTGGACTCGTTCATGTTCATCATTTGTCATGTGCTGCCACTGACAAACATTCATGTGAACACTCACAGCTAGATCTGGAAATCCTGGCTCGTCTTATGGACTTGACCTCTGACCCTGATCAGAATCTGCTGAAAGAACCATTTTCACATCAGGTTTCTCAGTGATGTGTGTGTTGTATTCAGTAACAATGATACTTCTCCTTATTTTGTACACAGAGATGTGATCTTTGGTTGTGAAGCATCAGACCGAGTACATGTACATTTGTACACAGACACAGCAGAGTGTAAAGTGTGTGTACAGCTTTGGGTGCATTAGCTGAAAAAGTGTTTGAGGAAACAGCTGCACATCTGTGGTATTTTCCATTTACAGGTTTAGAATTGGAGAAGACAGGAACAAAAACACACACATTGTTGATATTTAGATGAAGCAATTCATATTTTTTCTTCATTTCATTTATTTCAGTTTTACGTAGCTGAAAACCAACAAGAGAGCCATTCATTTACATAATGAGGTCTACATTTAGATTCCTTCCATGAAATATACTGTAAACAATGAGGGAATTACCAAGTCCTCTCAATGAACCTGAGAAACACAGCAAGTTGTGAGAGCGCATGCTGTAATAAAAAAAAAAATGCAATAATCATCATCTAGAAATGCTTCTGAATCCCTAGTATAGGTTACAAATTACTCTCCTACTGTACTCAGTTATTTCAAATTGTTTTGTAGCTTTGATATTAGAAAATAATCACTTTCAAATACATTTCAATAAGAGATATTCATAAATTAGGATTTATTTTTCTTGGCAACCATCAAAGTGAGAACATTCTCCTCGAGCACAACACAAGTAAACACTCTCACCTTGTAGAGCAAAAAAGGAAGTGTGTGTGTGTGTGTGTGGGGGGGGGGGGGTCACTCAATTTACTCTGCTTCTGATCTTGGCATAATGTAGATCACACAGCAGACTATTCCTTCTGAAATCCCCAATTATACTGTAATACAAGGCCATGTATCCGTTACATGTTGTCACGTACAATTAAGGTTTTGATTTCCGCTCGTTCCCAGGAGGCTACGGTCCTCTGTGCTTTCATTCCTTCATTGCAAACAGGAATTTAAGAATATTAAGAATTAATGACTGGCTAAGTGTGCATGCGTGCTGTATATCTTGCATGTGCATAGGAGAGACCTTTTAATACTGGGTATACATACAAGATGTGAAGTGTGGGGTTTAATGATATCCCTATCCTTCACTATGATGAGAACCACACTGATCAGCTTCTTTTGTTGCTAATCCCAGCAGGGAACTCAGTTGACCACTGCTAAAATCAGTAAATTCCCCATTAGCCCAATGTCAGAGGTGACTGTCAGGAGGAGGGAGACATTATTTCAAACTAGCTGTTGGCTTTTATTAGCTTTACTGAGAAGGCGGGATAAGATGGAAGATGCAGAGTTGGCAGAAGAAGGAGAAATTGCGGTCTAAAGTGATGACACTGGGAGCCTTTTATACTGTAAGAGCTCAGTTTAGAATATTGTTCCAGTTGCCCAGAAGATTGTCCAGTCATTTTCGTGTATGTTTATAGTTTTAATTTTTAATCTGCAAAGCTGCACCTTCACTGCATTATTTAGACATATATTGCCAGTAATGTGCAGCACTGCAATGTAATACACCAAGTTTTGTATTTTTAGCCACAGACACAGGAACATAAAAAATGCACTCCTTAAGACCGTGTCCTTGTTGTTGAGGGTAGCCAATAAATCCATAGTACTGTATGGATTATACAGACAAATGTCAGTGGATGAGGAACTCTTATAACTTGTCCAAAATACATTTAACACAAGGTTTTTGTTTTTTTTTCACTGTGAAAGCTACAAACATGTTTAATGAAGTATTTTTATAACTTCAAATATAAATCTAAGTTCTAAATTTCAAACACAAATTTATCAATGTTATAAGTATTTACATTATAATGCAGGCGATGCCTCAAGTGTGTTTTGTACAACATTTACAGAAAAATCAAGTGTCACACTAAGATGCCACACAAATTATTTGTGCCACTCCAAAAAAACAGTTCCTGTCCTCACAGACAGAGGGCGCCATCACAGGCCTGACACTTCAGGTGTGTCACTCCTCCTATTTGGCCAATAAACACAATTTAAAAACTGGTGCTAATTTGAAGCCTGCACTTTCTTTTTTTTTTTTTTTTTTCTCTTTCTTGTTTTTCTCAGCCTTATACTCAGTTCTGTGTTCAACCTATCACCATTGCCTATTGTGTTATCTGTAAGGGGAAAGTCCACACACAGGAAACTCACACAAGTTCACTTACAGTATCCATTTACAGTTCAGTCAACAATTTTCCTTTTTCAAATGAAGCCGCAACTTCCTGATTGCTGATTTTCCTCTCCTCTTTGTTGCTTTCTTTTTTTCTCTCTCTTTTTTTTTTTTTTCCGAACGTGTCGTCACTGGGTTGTGGTTTACTCACTACTCACACAGTGCACAGGAAGTGTGTTGTGGCAAAACATGTCCCTGTCACTGTTTCCACTCCTCACTGAGGACCACAGAGCTAAATTTAACGCCAATAACAAGATCACAGGTGCCCAAAATACTCACTTCCACATACATCGAAGTTTTATTTAACTACCCAGAGCTATTTTTACTTAACCATTTTAATGTGCTTATGTCTGGGCTGAGCTTAAATTTACTTTGTGACGCAGTCTGCCACAAAGGAAACAACCTAAGCCAATTAGTGAGCCGTAGGATTAGAGATGAGTTAGTGAAGTCAGGACAGTTGGCCACTAAGACACAACTGACCATAACGATCACATGAATGAAGACTGGCCAAAAAAGAGACCAACAATCAGTGCACAGTTTATACGTAGATGTGGTGTCACCGATTATTTTTTTTTTTTTAAGCCTGTCATGTCTGGTAGATCTTGCAAGCAGAACTGTGATCTGAATGCGTTGTTGTGCCAAACATATTTGCTATTTCAAGATGAGCTCTATAGGTTCTCAATAGGCTCTTCTTGTTGATGTTTTAACCCTTTATTTTATTTATCTGAGTTATTTTTAACATACAATGTAACAGCCAGAGCTGACAGGCTGAAGAAAAGGAAAATAAAGAAAAGAAAAAAGGAGAGAGAAAGAGAGCAAAAAAAGGAGAATAGAAAAAAAAAGGGGGGGGGGAGCACAAGTAAATTAATCAAATAGTTCATCACTTTAACCTAAAAAAATACTATCAATACTTGCAAAAATAAATTTGTGTGTGAAAAACAAAACTAACAAAGCATGTTACGCACACCAACAATTTTGTTGAGTTGTGATTGAGTGGGTGTTTGTGTCTGTGTCATGTTTGTGTCTGTGTCATGGAACGTACTTACCAATGAGGGCAAAACGCTGCAGCTCCACCCATCAGGAGCTAGAGGCAGGCAGAGAAGACCTCGGGAAACCCAGGCCACCAGCAGCCCACCAAGAGCCAGGAAGACCCATGGCCACTCAATCCAAAGACAACCGCACACCCACCCCAGCAGACGGGGGAGGGTGGTCTCAGACGGAGCCCCCCCAGTCGAGGAGCAAGGGCTCCAGGGAACCCAAGGCGATGAGAAGCCAGTCCCCCCCCAGCGGCCAGCCCCCTGCACTGGCCGGCGGCAGGGCCCCAGGGCCCACGGCACCCAAGGACCGCCCGACCCTCCACAGAGCCCCCCCCACGCCGAAGAAGCCAACGCAGCCCCGCACCGCACCCCCAAGGGGAGCAGGCCAGCACCTACGCCAGAACATCCAGCCCCACCCAGGAACCTTGAGGCACCCCCACCCCAGGGGGGCAGGGGGGAGGAGGCAACCAGCAAGGAGCGGCCAGGAGGCAAGGCACAAGGCCCAGACCCAGGTCCAGCCATACATACAAACACACCCACACACCCGTGTACACATTTATGCACAGATACTCATACATGCCCATACATACTTATCCACACACAGATACGTCATACATACACATTCACTCACCCACCCATACTCACGGAGACGGTGACAAATACACAAAGACACACATTCATCCGTAGCTACCCACCCTCTGAAGACGGGGCAAGTGGAAACCACCCCAGGGCCAACAGCGACCCCAGGACGCCACCAGCCCGGTCCCCAAGGAACCACCCGACCCCTACCCTGGGCGAGGCGTAAGAAATCGGGGTGTGAGATGACCCATCCACCCCTCCTCCTCCCCAACTTGTAAGTGTATGTGTTAATGTTTGTGAGTGAATGAGGTGTATAGGGTGCAGTTAAAATTGAGGGGACAGTTGTGCCACAAGCACCAACTGTTGGTCATCCGTGTCTGCCCACACTGCCCCCCCAAAACCCTCCATGTCTAAAGTGCAAATAAAATTTGGGGACAGACAGTGACGAGGATCCGAGTGGGGCCACCTCAGCGGCCCCACCTCATCAACCTCTGAGTAACATGCCTGCCCCAAAGGTCCTATGTGTATCAGGTTGTAAGTGTGTATGTGTTGTGAGTTATAATGACTAAAGTGCAATTAAAACGAGAGGCAAGTGGTGGTGCAGCTCTCCACGTGGCCTCTCCATCCTACATCTGTGAGTGATGTGTATTCTATGTGTGTGTGTGTGCGTTTGTGTATGGGGAGGGGGTGTGGGGGGTGTGGGGGGCATATGACCAGGAAGAATCCTGGAAGAAGAGAGCCAGCTGTCCGCTGGCTCAATAGGCACCCCGACCTCCCACACCCCAGCACAGGGCAGGGGGAGGTGAGCCCGGGGCCGTGGTGACAGCATCCCGGAGCACTGCAGCACCCGAGGTTGGCGCCCCCGCCCCCACTGCAGAGGGCGGCCCGCTCTCCCTAGATGCCCATTCACTCAACAATAGACACAAACAAGCGACAGGACATACTGGCCTGGGCATGGAAATACAGTGCCCAGTCCCCCCCAACCGCCCCACCGCGGCCCCATCCCCCACCCCACCCCCGTGCAATGCAGGCACCCCAGGGCCCCAAAAGCGTAGACCGTACATTCCGACGCCAGGCCAACCCACCCCACCTGGCGGCGCGGCCGGGACAGCAGAGGCCCCCCCAGCGCCAGGGGGGACCCACCGGGAGCCGGCACGGCCCCAGACCCCAGACCCCAGCCCCCGAGCCATACGGGGAAGACCAGCCAACCGACCGAGGGCCGGCATCCCCCCCCCCCCCCAGCACCCCGGCCCACACCTCAGGACCGAAGGCAGCATCATCCAAGCCCCCACCACCATCAACCAGGACAGGCACACAGACATCACCAGAAGGTCGCCCCAGGACTCCAGTCTCAGGAGGCTACCAGCTACATAGGCGTCCGGAGTCCTCACCCAACCGCCTACAAAGCACATCAGGAGCAGAGCCCGCAGCCCACCACCCCCACTAAGTAATGGAGCTGATCAGTGGGAACCAAAGAGAGTCAAATTCCTCCAATTTGTTTTTAGAAGACGCAGACATTCTCTCTAAACTAACATGATCTACTAATAAATTTCTGTATTGAGTAATATATAGTTTATTTTTTGTCTTCCAGTTCATGAGGATCATCTTCTTAGCGATGCACAAGGCAGTAAGAACTATGTGTGATATATTTCACTCCATAATTAATTCACTGACATCACCTAAGATGCATAGTCTGGGGGAAGTTGGGATACGACAGCTAAACCATGTGGATAGGTCTTCACATATCCTCTGCCAAAATCTCTGAACTGGTATACAAGACCACAGAGCGTGTAGATGATTATTATCCTCTGAATTGCTTGTACAGTGGGTGCATATGTTTGAGTGTGCAAGGCCCATTTGGAACATCCTTTGTCCAGTATAGTGTGTTCTATGGAGAATTTTATATTGTACAAGTTGTATTTGGGGTCTTTTAGTCATTTTGAAGATATTTAAACATATTTCTGTCCATAAATTTTGATCCAGGTTGACCGAAAGATCACGCTCCCATTTTGCAATTGGGAGGGAAACTTTTATTAATTTTTTAATTATTTTTATTAATAATTTATATAATTTTGATAACAATTTTGGGGTACAGAGGTTAAGAAATTCTCTTACCCATGTAGGCATTTCTAGATTCAATTGATTAAGGTTAAATCTTCCCTGTAGGATGGACTTAAGTTGTTGATATTCCAGAAATCTACCGTTACCAATTCTATATTTTGATATAAGTTCTTGGAACGTGATAAGATTTCCATCTTGGATAATATGTTCTAAGTTATTTATACCCTTATCACGCCATAACGGAAAATTCAGCATTTTCTTTTTCTGACAAATATCTGGATTGTTCCAAATGGGTGTTAGTTTACAGGGGATAAGTGAAGATTTAGTTATTTTTAAAAATTCCCACCAGGCTGTCAGAGAGGTATTTATACTAAGGACTTTATAGCAGTTATGATGTTTAATACTGGGACTAATGAAAGGTAGATCCGAGATTTTTATTTTTCCACAAAGTGCCTGTTCTACATCCAGCCACGTGTTGTCTAATGGATTGGATTTGATCCACCTTGAAATATACTGCAATCTACTGCTTAAGAAATAGTAATAAAAGTTTGGTAATTCTAGACTGCCGCTGTGTTTTGGCTTTTGTAAAGTTTTTAAGCAGAAACCTCCTTTACATATGAGAGCCTGCCCTAGACCTGAGGAGAGGGGGGGAGCTGAGGGAGCACTGACACAGAGAGTCCACGGCAGTTTCCCTACAGTTTATTGTTCTGGCCAAAGCCTCCTGCTGAGAGCCCTAAAGCTCAAGGTGCGCGGCAATAAATACAAGAAACTGTCAAAAAAAACCACTTTTCATGCAGTGCGCATCGTTCAAAGGACCTGGCCCATGTCCTTTGCAGCTCACGAAGACCGCAAAGGCCGGAAGTGAGCGGACAGCCTTCATATCTGAGCAAAACAAATGTGGGAAGGGTCAAGTTTACCTAGCCTGATACGGTTAAGCTGAAACTTGGTGTCAAATTACTTTATTATATTAGGAAGTATTCACTTAAGTCACATGCCATTGAAGCTACCAGGCTTAATCTTGATGAGCTATTGGAGGCTGGCAGGCTAATTAAAGCTACCAGTTCATGTAATACGCCAATTTATCCTATATTGAAACCAAATTCGGATTGTCCTCTAAATGTGTTCTTCTGACACACCTGTGGTTCCTGATCCATAACTTTGCTTTCTAACAGTGCACCAGGTTTAAGTGGTACGTAGCTTTTAGCATTCTGTGGTAACTGTAGAAACCAATTAACAGCCCTGGTGCCTTTAACCAAATTTCAGTGTAAGATTTGCAGTATCTGAATATTCTCAGTGCTGTCTTAAAGTGTGCAGCTGATTTGTCGTCCTCTAAAAGAGCAAAATGAGGAGAATTCTTGTACTTCTGTCAACAAACCACTGAATATGTAGGAAGACAGTTTAGTGGACAGAGAAAGCTAGTGGCTAATTAGCAGTGGTGGACAGTAGCGGAGTAAATTTACTTGAGTACTGTACTTAAGTACATTTTTTGAGTATTTTTACTTTACTTGAGTATTTGTTTTTTTGTGAACTTATGACTTCCACTCCACTACATTTCAAAGACAAATACTGTACTTTCGACTCCACTACATTTCTAAAAAGATTGTCGTTACTCGTTCCTTTTGGCTCAGCATAGCTTTGTAGTCCGCTGTTGCTATTTTTCTTTACTGAAATGCAATTGGCCACACGCTATGATCTTCACAAGAAGGGAAACCAATCACAGTCTCCGCTCACACCTGGGATTTGGAATTACGCCATCGTTGACTTGAGCTGAGCTCCCGCTTTCATTCAAACAGAAATCAGCAATGGAGACGTTGGAGAAAGTCAAGCGGAGAAACCGCCGCATCCATGGCCATATCTCAGCCTAATCTGTTTGAGATTTCAGGACTAAAAAATTCTTCGTATCAGTTTAAATGTCTTCTGTGTTTACCGCGAACAAACTACATTTATGCATTTAAGAACTCGCCATCCAACCTGAGAAAGCACATTGAGGTATGTAAGCAAACTTTTTTTTTTTTCAATTTAGATAAAAACTTCAAATGACGTTGACTGAGATTTAAGTGGTTGCAGTTTAATGCCATGACCGATGATTGAAATAAAGCCGACCATTAATGTGGTAAGCTTGGCGACAAGTGAGAGGGAAACTATGGTGCGGTTTCAGCGCCAAAATTACAAATATTGCACACCCAGTTGTGGCTACTTTCTTGTCGCAGAAGGCTATATCCATTCTCAAGCCAGCTACTGATCTGATTAAGAGGCTGGCACTGGTAACTGAGCGGCCGGTGTTCTGTATGTAAACATGTCGGAAGCAGTTTTCGAAAGGTAGCACCAAGAGTTAGACATAGCTATCTAGATACGCTACGGTAGGAAAATCTGATGAGGTAGCACAGATCGTCAGAACACCTGCGCTGGCAAATGAGAAGGAGACTACTCAATGCAGGGGTGGGTAACTCCAGGCCTCGAGAGCCGGTGTCCTGCAGGTTTTAGATGTGTCTCTGCTTCAACACACCTGAGTCAAATATAGAAGTCATTAGCAGGACTCTGGAGAACTTGACTGCATACTGAGGAGGTAATTTAGCCATCTGATTTCTCGAGGCCTGAAGTTGAAGAGCCCTGCATTAGATGTTTCTTTGGCGATTAAAGAAATATACATGATGCTAATCTTATACCCCACTACTAATGTTCTATATTTGGTGATTAGGAACAATGAAGTGGAAAGAAAATTCCTGAAAGAAATGTGTACATATAGAAATAAACCTCATAGAAGTATAGTTCACCATACTGTATTGTGAAAAATTAATATCTACTCACCCTTTGCTGATGTGTGGATAGGTGAATATCTTAAAGTCACAAAACACTCCTGGAGTCTCAGCAGAAAACTGGCTTTGGCTGCAAGGTTGTTTTCTGCTGAGACTGCAGTGTTTCGGGAACTGAAGATCTTCATCCACACATCTGCACAGGGGTGAGCATATTGACTGAGTTTTCACTATCAATGTGTGTTATCCTTTTGACGCCAATTTGAGTTAGCTATTTTTAACTGAAGTTCTATATTTGATAGAGGAAGCATACAAGACAGCTGGAGAAATATAGTGAACTGACTACAGCAGCCTGCAAGAGAAAATCTGAGGGTGAGACGTCTTCCACGAATCTTAAACAGATGAAGCTAGAAGAAACAAAGCAAGTCTCTCAGAAGAGTGTTGACAAGGCAGTACTCAACTTTATAGTTCATGGTCTCCAGCCATTCTCTGTTGTTGAGCAGCCAGCATTTCAGAGCCTTGTCCAAGATCTGCAGCCAAACTGCTCCATCATATCTCGAACTTCTGTGCGGCGCAAGCTTGACAAAGCCACATTAGCGATGAAGGAGCAGGTGAAGGAAGCAATGAGGAAGGTGCCATACATAGCTACAACAACTGATTGCTGGACTGCAAAGAGGAGGAGTTTCATTGGCGTTACTGCGCATTGGCTGGATCCAAGCAGCTTTGAGAGGCATTCTGTTGGTCTTGCATGCAGGCAGTTAAAGGGCACCCTCACATTTGATGTCTTGGCAAGTGCGATGAATGACATACACTCAGAATATGAAATCCGTGAGAAGATCATCAGAACCACAACTGATAATGGTTCAAACTTCATTAACATTCAGAGTGTTTGGAGAAGATGAAAACAACAATGTTAATGCTGAGGAGGTAACTGATGAAGATCCAACACATGATGATCAGGATGAGGAGGTGGAATTCATTGACATTGGCAGCATTATGACTGAAGATGATGGTCTCCAATACCAACTTCCAAAGCATCATCGGTGTGCTTGCCATTTGTTGAATCTGGTTTCTACGGTGGATGCAAATAATGCAAACAAGGTAGAGGCCTACAAGAAATTGTCGAGGTCTGCCTTCTCCAAATGTCAGGCTCTCTGGAACAAGACTGCAAGGTCTACTACTGCTGCAGGGGTCGTTGAAGAACACTGCAAACTTCAGCTGATACAACCTAATGCAACAAGGTGGAACTCCTTTTACTTGGCTGTAGAGCGGATCCTGAGAATCCTCAAAGTACAAGGAGAGGGAGCTGTGAGAGCTGTCTGTGCTGCCCTTGATGTTCCAATGTAAGTAGTGAATATTTGTTTGGCTGTTTCAGTACCCACACTATTACTTAATAATTGATGATTACCCTATGCTGAACCTATAGACATTATTCCAAGTAAATCTTGGAATTTGTCCGAAGCCTTGCGGAAAAGTAATGGTTCCTTTTTTTAAATGATAATTTTCTTCTATAGCATCTTTTATCCAAAGCAATTTACAGTATGTATTACATTCACTTAAACATATTTGTTTTTGTGTGCATTAGGTACAGTCCAGCTGACATCGCCTTTTTGGGTGAATATGCCAACACCATGGGTCCAGTTGCAAAGGCAATAAACATACTTCAGGGAGAATCCAATATTCAGATGGGATGGCTGCTCCCTACAATCAACGCCCTCGTCTCCAAGCTTGACAAAACCAGAGCGTTGCTGAAATTCTGTAAGCCACTGATTGATGCCCTGCAAGAAGGTTTGAAGAAACGATTTGGGGAAACGATGTCTGACCCAGAGCTGGTTGCTGCAGCCATTCTACATCCAAAATTCAAGAAATCCTGGACTGCTGATGAAGGGGTCCTCAAATTAGGTAAGAAAACATCTAGCATTAAATATTTTTCAGTCATGTTCCTATTTTGACTTTTTTAATTTATTTTATTTTTTGTTAAATCAATCAAAAATCTTATTTAGACTCAGAAGACTTGAGGAATCTAGCTGGTTCTTTCCTTTTAAAAGTTAATTTGACAAATAAGGTTATTAAGACTTTTATAAACTAACAGGCAGACAATGCAATGATTTTTGAAAAAATGGTATAATGTAAAGCCTGATGATAGACTGTTTGTTTGATTTAGGTCTCAGTTACATCAAGGAGCATCTTCCTGAACATGGCAAGCCTCCTCTGTGGCAAACTGACTCATCAAGCGCTTCTGATGAAGAGGACTTTTTTTCCAGCTTGAGACATGTACACACCCAGGAAACAACCAAACAGCTTGACGCATACCTGGCATGTACAGCTGAAGGTATGACCATTTTAACATCTTACCCAGCTGTATCCAGCCTGTCACTCAAGTTAAACACTGCCCTACCAGCCTCTGCTGCCTGTGAAAGGCTTTTCAGTGTAGCTGGATTGATCTTCAGCCCAAGAAGGGGAAGAATAGATTCGCACAACTTTGACAACCAGCTTCTACTGAAGTTGAATAAGGACTTCTTCAAATTTGAATAGTTTGACCAGGCTGATATCTACAGAAATGAACTACATTCATCTTATAAAAACTGATTAGATGTTGTTTTAGTGAGAAATAAAATATTGTTGTCCTTTAATTGGATTTATTTTATTGAGTTTGTCTTGCTGAAAAAGTTGTTGATTCAGGTATTAATCTAGATTAATCTGTGTAGAGCTTTCACTTTTTTTATGCTTCTATGGTAGTTCTTAGTTACCAGTGTTACTGTTTGTGGGGAGAAAAGTCTCCTGTTTTGTTTTTTGTTTCATTTGTTTGTTTGTTTGTTTTTTTTTGGGGGGGGGGGCAAAATAAAAAAAAATGACAAGAGTTGTCTTTCTTTTCTTTTCTTTTTTATTGCATTTTCATGCTAAAGTTTTACAGATGGTGCAGACTTTTTGTTGCAGAGTGGTTCTACATGTCAATACACCATCAGGTGGTTTCAGCAAGTTACAAGGTTTTGTAAATGCACTGAAAACAATACCCCAATGTACTGATATTAGAAAATATGATTTGTACTTTTGGATACTTGAGTATTTTTAAATGCATGTACTTTTGAATACTTGAGTATTTTCAAAAGTAAGTACTTCAGTACTTTAACTTGAGTAAACTTTTGACTGAGCAACTTTTACTTGTAGTTGAGTAAGATTTGACCATGAGTATCAGTACTTTTACTTAAGTATGAGAGTTGAGTACTTTGTCCACCACTGCTAATTAGAAATGGTGATTAAAACCTGAAAACTGCAAACGGTTGGCTAATGTTGACATTTTTTGGGAATGGCAGGATTCAGCAGACAATAGATTTGTGAAAGTGTGTTTAAAACTGCATCTCTGCTGCTTCAATAAGGACAGCAGGACAAGCTAACTCTGATCCTTAGTTGCAGTGGTCGACAGGAGCTGAGGCGACGTCTGTTGCACTGAAGCAGGACACACAATCTGACTTGGCATTGGGTAATCAGATTACTCAAAATCTTTCCATGTAAATGTGGCTATCAGGAGGGGCTATGTAATGCTGTCCTTATGCCGGACACACCAGGAGGTAAGCAGCCCCTGCCTTATTATAATATAAAACCGGATAACATGGAGGTTGACTTCCCACCTTGCGATCAAGGTTTGATGGCAGCAGCCTTTGATTTATTTATTTTTTTCTTCAGAAACCTGGTTTCTTAACACTAAGTCATCTTGTGATTCTGTATACATCACATTAGGTGTGTGCTTTGTCTTTTAAGCCCGAGGTTTGGTATCACTCAAATTGGACTGTGGGGTAGGAGGTAATTTTATCTGCCCTGAACTATTGAAGATGTAATAAAGTTAACCCTGTTTTCAAAATGATACTACTTAATGAAGGAACGTCTCATGATTGTGTGCTGCAGACCGACGAATTTGAGAGATGAGAACATAAACCTATATAAGGAATTTTTTGCAGCTGATTTCACACTGTTTTTAGAGGTGTAAGTTTTTCTACTCTAGAAGCTCAGAAGGTTGATCTACTGAGTTCATCGCTGATCTCAGAACAAAAAGCTTTAACAGCTTGTAGATCAGCTACAGGTAAGAGACTTAATTTGTACATTGATTCAGCCTGTGTTTATGAGGTTTGTCATGCTAATGGTAACATTTGGAGATAGAGAGGATTCCTGAGAGTTAATGGAAGTCCTCTAGTATGTGGAGAGGCTGTGTTACAGTAAATTGATGCATTACAAACAGGTCATGTTTGTAAATGAGAACTGGTTTTTTAACCTTTATTTTACCATTTTAGCTGGTAAAATAAAGGTTAAAAAATATAGCTTCCCAGTGTAGTGGCCAATATTTTAAATTAAAATCAGACATTCAGGAGGTCTCAAAGGTGTGATCCAGGGAATACCTTAGTCAGTGTTAACGCTTGGTATAGAAATATAAGCCACTAAATATAGTATATAAATTCAAAACTACTTGGTACAAGAATACATGATACACAATACTTGATATGAATGCAGTAATATCTAGACTCAGTCTAGGACAAGTCAGATTTCAGGACAACACGATCATCTTTTGAATCATCTCTCAGTCCTTATGATGTTACAGCTTCTTTGGGTGGTGGAGGTTGGGGGCCTCATCCTCTGTTTCTTCTGTCCCCCCTCCTTGATGATCTGAAAAGGCTAATGAAGATCTTAAGCTTGGAGTTCTCAGCATTGAGCCTCTGAAGGGCACTGGCCTGTTCTCTGAGGCCATGGCCAGCTGTTAGGAGGCATAGACTCAACTGTGGCTGATCTGAGCAGCCTTACTTTTCCACTAGTTTAATTCACAGAGCAAGCTTTCATTTCTCTCAACATAGCCTGGGAGGCCTTCATTTCTCCCATTTTGAAGTGGATTTTCTGCCCCACATGCTCTCAGCAGCATGAGTGTTAGGAGGTACTGGCCACCTGTTGTCATCAGATCTCCCACTGGCTGGGGAGGCAGGTCCCAGAAGTCACAGATGTGATGTCATCTTGTAGTAAAGACCCATCAGACAACTCGACTCTACTCCCAGTGATGTCCTCGGTCCACGTCGCACCCTTGTAGAGATGGCTCCTTCTGCATTTCCGGAATCTCTAGGTCCTGACTGGGACACCCGCTCTGCTGATTCTTCCCTCTCCTTCAGTCATCCCACAGCACGTGGCGAGTCTTCGCTGATCATGGATCTCAGCGGGATTTCCTCCAATATGAGGCCTGGCTGGGCAGCATCCTGGCTGGTATAGGCTGAATGGAACTGTCAGAGAACTTCCTCCATTCTGGTTCTGCCATTACTGCTTATAACACAAGACAAGATTAATAATATCCATAACATACAGTGCTGTATTCGCCTAAACAAAAAAATCTCCTTCCTTCCTATTAAGTTGCTTTTTATAAGTCTTCTCTTTATTCTTCCTGATTTTATGCTGTTTACCAGATGGATGGATTTACATTTGTTGTCTTACTTGGTTAATTCTTACATCACACAGTAGTGTGTTTCAGAAGGCAAAACATACTCAGTCTATTTTACATTGGCATTGATAATATTGCATGCAGTGTCCTCTTGTAGCCACTCAGTTGGCTTTCTGTATAAGCTTTTATCTGAACTACATTAGAGTCAGAAGATAATCTTATGCTTCTGTCTCAGGGATGTGCAGTCATAGTTGGAGATAAACTTTCTTAAACTGAATAAAAACAACACAGAAATTGTTATTTTTGGACAACCCCACCTCTTACGGTACAGCAGTGCTATTGATCTTTTGGTCTCTTATTATCACTCCATTGTAAGGAACCTTAGTGATTTTTGATGGTACTTCAAACTTGATAACAAATTAGTTCTGGTATTAAATTGAGCTTCTTTCAATTAAGGCTCCTCAGTAAAGTGAAGGCCCACCCCTGTCACATGACTTTGAGAGTACCTTATGCTTTTATTACCACTTTTAAAACCCTTTATTCCTATCTGCGGTCTACTAACCAACTACACTTCAGTCTGCCTAAATCCAGGCTGAAAACAGAGGAAACAGAGCCTTTACAGTGGTGGCAGCTAATCTCTGGAATAACTTATACTTTCACGTAAGAGTACCCCAGACTCTCAATCATTAAAAAATGTTTAAAACCACATTTGTATTTGCTTGCATAGTTGCATAGTTGCGATTAGTATTCTGGGTTTTACTACAGTATGCTAACACAGCTTTTACTTATTCTCTAATTGATTCTTTAGTATATATTTGTTGATTTAGTGACAAAATTTTGACCTGACCAATTATATCACATTTATACAAGACCAACCCCCCTTTCTACTCTGTGCTACCCATGCGAAGCATTGACACTGTTATTGACATTGTTATTGACACTATTATTGTTATTAATGACATAGCAAATCATCAGCCTCACTTTTTAATTTCCTTCAACAATTATATTATCCCCCCCTTGAGGCTGATGAATGCTTGTCCATAACTTCCTACTTTGGCTCCACAATTTGTCTTCTAGCTTCATGCTGACAGTACTTGCAGTCAGTTGACTTATGTCCAGTGAAGTGTCACTCTTTAGTGCTCCACCTCTAGTTGAACTGGTAATGATTGTTTGTCAAATGGGACTCACTGAAATTCAGGAGGTGTGGCCTCTGGAAACTTGAGGAGCATCCTGGCTTGGAACTCAATGAGAAGAAGTTGCACTGTTTTTTTGTGGAACAAGAGAAAGTATATGACAGAGTGCCAAGAGAGGAACTGTGGTGCTGCATGAGGAAGTTATGCAGAGGAGTATGTGAAGGTGGTGCAGGGCATGCATCCACATATGTATGTCAATGTATGAGCAGTGAGACAGTGGTGAGGGGGTGGGATTATATCAGGGATCGATTAAGTTGGTTCTTGTTTGCGATGGTGATGACAGGCTGACAAGTGAGGTCAGGCAGGAGTCTTCATGGACTATGATGTTTGCAGATGACACTGTGATCTGTAGTGAGAGTAGAGAGCAGGTGGAAAAGAGCCTGGAAAGGTGCAGGCAGGGGTGAAAGTAAGCCGGTACAGTCCGGTACTGCGTACCACTAAAAGATTCTGTGCTGGTACACAGTACCTGGAAGAGGGGGAGGCTGTCTGCTGTAAAGCTGTCATTCAGAACTAGTCACGGCTGCACTTTAGGTCAGAATCGATCAGCTAGCAATAAGCAGTCTAAAACACAACTTAATCAGTTAATAAATAGCTCTTTTTTCTCATTTTAAATTGTTTCTGAACTGTTCATGCTATGCTGGAGCCTCAAATCTCTAGCTTCTCTCCCCTCGGAGCTAGGCTTTCATCAACAGCCAGCCTTTAAACCGTTCGCTGATACGTTTAGCCTGTTTACTGGCCACGTTATGTAGTTATATATCGCAGGCTAGACTCTCTCATTTTGATTGACAGCTCATTCAGCCAATCATCTAATTGGCCATACCAAAATCACCTGGAATATATATGACATATATATGAGAGATTAGATTAAACTTTATTAATCCCTTTGGGAGGGTTCTGACAGGGAAATTAAAGTTCCCGTAGCACTTTTTATAGAGATATAGTTGGAAATATTGTCAGTCGGAAATACACAAGAATATACAAGCAAAAGAATGAATAGATAAATAATAAGCAAAGATACAACAAGAAAAAGAAGATATACGATGTCTGACAGGTGAGGTGATAATTGCACATTGGTATTATCCATTGTATATACGTATATATATATATATATATGGGGTGGCAGTGGCGCAGTGGGCAGGTGCTCACCTTGTGAATGTGGTTGTGAGTGTGACTGTTTGGTGGTGGTCAGAGGGGCCGTAGGCGCAAATTGGCAGCCACGCCTCTGTCAGACTGCCCCAGGGCAGCTGTGGCTACATGAGTAGCTTACCACCACCAGGTATGATTGAGGTGTGAATGAATAGTGCATGAAATTGTAAAGCGTCTTTGAGTGCCTAGAAAAGCGCTATATAAGACTAATGCATTATTATTATTATTATATATGTATATATATATATATATACATATATATACATATATATATATATATATATATATATATATATATATATATATATATATATATATATATATATATATATATTCAAATATTCAAAAATTTCAGTCACTAGATGTGCAAAGCTGGTGGAGACATACCCTAAAAGACTTGCAGCTGTAATTGCAGCAAAAGGTGGTTCCACAAAGTATTGACTCAAGGGGGCTGAATACTTTTGCACACCACACTTTCCAGTTTTTTATTTGTAAAAAATTTTTTGAATCATGTATAACTTTCTTTCCACTTCACAATTGTATACCACTTTGTGTTGGTCTTTCACGTTAAATTCAAGTGAAATATATTTATGTTTGTGGTTGTAATGTGACAAAATATGGAAAAGTTCAAGGGGTATAAATACTTTTGCAAGCCGCTGTAGTTAGTAAATTAGTGTTATATTAAAATTGTAAGATCATTTTCTCAGGCTGATAAATAAAAGAAAAGATTTATAATAAAAGCCACTGAATAAATAGATTCTTAGAATATTTATGGGCATTTTGATGTCCTGTCTTAGTTTGTCTATATTTAATTATTGACCCACAAGACCTTCAGTTCATGGTATTTTGTTTAATTGACAGGGAGAAATTGGAACTTCTTTCACTGGACTTTTTCCACAGGTACCTGAGATCATACCTGAGACATTATGCACCTTTCACAGGAAACTAACCAGGATGACGGCCATATGTGAACAGCTGTTGTCTAAAGAGGTGCAGGAATGCATCTCCAGTGATAAGTTGCTGACTACTGTGGTTTGAACATCCATGGCTTTGGTGAATATGAGCAGGCTATGCTGGAGGATGAAAGAAGGCTGCATATATAACTATTACCTGTGCACTCATCCAGTAATTGCTTCTTTTATATTTGCAGTAAGATTTTCATCGATTGGAACTGGATTTGATCCTGAAGGGATGCAATCCACATTTTTTAATGAATTTGATGCAAATTATAAGATAGTAACTGTTTTATGTCACTGTTCTTCATGTGGGCCAATTTATATGTAGAATTTACTTTGGACTGATTTAAATTGAAATGCTAATACACTTCACTAAACAACATTGACACACAAAAGACTAATGCTTGTTTTCTTTTTGTTTTTAATGCCATAATAAAGAATAGAATGTAGGTAAACACATTATAAAAATGTGAAGCTGACCTCAGAAATGTCTGAGGTCCTGTTGGATTGTTGTTAAAAAGTTTTAGATGTGGAAAAAAGTAAAGATGGCAATTTAGTCATCACTGCTGCCCTTAAAGCAGCACCTGAAGGGCTTCATAAAAGCTTTTCCCACTGCTGAAAAAAAACGTGCAACTTTGGACTTCTTTGGAGGACTGCGGTAGACTTCAAGAATGACGTCCAAGTGGCTCAGAAGAGTGTCGCCAAAAGATGAATCTTCTGATGTAAGTGCAGCATTTAAAAGCTTTTCTGGGGAGCCAAACTCCTTGATAAGCCGTTTAGTCATGGCCTTGGCAATCGCATCCATGTTTGTTTCAAGGATGCTCAGAGAATCTGCTCCCTTGACTTTGTTCAGCACTGTGTCTGTAAGTAAGCTGATGGCTAGGACTTTTTCTCTATTCTGACCCTTTTTTGTGCTTTTCTTGCATTTTTTGAAGGCCCTCAAAAACAGATTGTCAATGAGGTCATGGGCAATTCTCTCAGAAGATGACACCCAAATTTCTGGGTTTTCAGAGGTTGATGGCTGACTGAGACCCTCTGTAGGCCTTGTGTGAGAGATTGGTGCAGTCTCATATCTTGTTTCTACAGACAGGTCCTGTTCTATTGCACTCACACAGGAGATGGGCTCATTTTGGGGAGCACAAGTTGGACTTGACTGTGGGAATGATGTAGACAGTTTGTTGCTTTCTTCTTCCTCTGTTGTCATCATCGCTCTTACAATCACATTTTGGATCTCTTCCACAGCACCAGAAATTTTGTCACTTTGTACAGTTTCATCTAATGTTTCATTCTCCAACCACAGAAGAATCTTCTGCACGAACCTTTCCACTGAGTCTTCTACCGACACATAGAGGACCTCAGGAAAAAAGGGGAACTTTCCTGTTGGGTTTAGAGTTGAAGAGATGACAGAATCTGAGAGATTTCTTCTCAGTAGGATCATGGGGATGGGATATGTATGAAGCCTCTGGAGGTAGTCATACAGTTCATCGGTCAGCTCCCTAGATAACTTCTTGATTTCCACTGCACTGTGTTCTTTCAGGGTTAATGTATCAAACAGCTGATTAAGGTCAGGTTCAATGGTATTGAAATCAATTGGAGAACACTTTTTAAATGTTGTTTTCATAACCGGTGTATTTAGATTTGTATGGAAAAAACTGGAAGACTCTAGACGAGGACGTTCTGGGACTTCAACTGGTAAATAAAAATCTAATTGGTGCCTAGAGTATACTTCTATAGTCTTAGGAACTATGTATGGTTCTTCAAGACAGATGAAGAACCTGTTGTTTATCTTCACTTGGTGTTTTAGCTCTTGGATCAGCTTTTCAAATTCCTTTTTGACAAATTTCATGAAGTGATCTTTGCATACTTTTTCTGCTTTATGTTTTGTGAGTGGGGCACATGAGGCGAAAAAGTCTCTCACCTTTTCGATCAGTAACCCCACATCAAAATCAGGTTTGGGTGAGCTACATTTCTCACTATGTTCAGTGTCAGGATGCTGGAGATTATCAATTATCGCATTTACAATATCAGCTGCAACTGTTTCTGCTAGCGTGCTGGGAGGCCGGAGCCGGTCAGCTTTCTCCTGAGTTTCAATGCTCTGCTCTAGAGCGCCTTTAACTTGTAAATTATAATATTTACCAGTGATTGCAATGACAGCCTCAGATGCAATAATTTCGGCTGTGGTACAGGGACACTGGACAGCCTTATCTTTTGTGCACTGCTCTGGTTCTGCAGTAGCTTCAACCCATAAATCATTCAGTTGATCAATTATTATATTGATAACTTCAGGTGCAATTTCTTCTGGCGTGCTGGAATGCTGGAGACTCTGAGTCTTCTCCTCAGTTTCTGTGCCCTGCTTATCTTCAACATGTAAATAATGCAGGTTGTTCTTTATTGCCTTCATAGCCTCATCTATAATCAGTTCATCTTGAGCTGTGAGAGGCCTTTCTTCTTCCTCCATGGCTTCCATGTCATTTTCAATCTTAATGACCTCTGGATCTGCACTCCATTTGATGAGAGCCAAACTCACCTCATTGACTGTTGCTTTCTCAGAGATCTTTGATTCAAGGGTCTCCTTGCTTGAATGAGGACTGGGTACAGCCCCCTTTCTCATGCACAGGCAGCTTCATTTCAAGTCAAATAACGGCCGCGGCTGCTATACCCTCTACAAAATGCCTTGATCAGCTGTCTTAGGGGCTCGCCTCACGGGGAGCGACGTCGCTCCCCGTGAGGCGAGCCCCTTATTGTGACTTGTGATTCTGCAAATCCCCTCTGTACTGTACGAAGGTGCATTCATTGAAATCCTTGCATCTAACCATTGCCAGTTTGTGTGGTTTTCCTTCTGAGCCGATGCAGCTTTCTGCACATCTCATTACCATCCTCAGTTATCACTCCATTGTGGTAACTCTCTAAAAGAGAAATAAGTTCCGGTTCCTAAGTAAAGTTTCGCTAACTCATAATACAAGACATTCTGGGGGTTATAGTAGACGTGGCATGGCAGGTGTTTGACCCAGTTACTGAAATCAGGTGAAGGCTGAGTAGCATTACACGAGCACATTGGTTACAAAATCTGTCAGGTTGTACTGGAGGTTTGCAACATACACAAAGTCCCAGATTTCAGCTTTAAAGCTCAAAATCAAGCAAAGATCATTTGTTACACAGCAAATGCAAAATATGGAGCTACAAATTAGCATAACAGGAACAAGTGTTCTGTGTGGTTCTTCTATCAGCAGCCTGTTCATATGTGAATTTCAGTTAGGAGAAATGGAATCATACAGACCAGTAAATCTACCCTGCCTGGAAATATTCTTATGTAATCATATTGCATGATTAAATTAGGTCAGCCAAAACATTTAAAAGGTCTCTTTTGAATTTTACTATTTATTTTTTTATTCAGGCTTGACTCTTTTTTTATTCTGCTCTCTTGTAACACCCATGTAACATCTGAAATGTGTCTATTTTGGAACTGTTAAAGAACGATCTTGTTAACTGTGAAAAATTAACCATCATATAAAAAATCATAAAACTCTGGGTTCAGACATTCAATCCAACTTTAAGGTCAAAACCAGAAGCACTGATCAAAGCCGCATTAGAGCATTTTTAGGGAAATGGTGTGTGTGTGTGTGTTTACGGACTTTTGCTCCTATTATTCTGCTTCTTAAATAGATTAAGAAAGCCATATGGTTAAGTGTAATGGCAAACAGTGGATGACAGAGGACTCCTGCTGTTTAATAATGCAGGCATGTATGCAAAGGACCATTTGCCTTGATGACCTTATGTTTATTCCATGTTTACTTATATAAAAGCAGTAATATACAAGACCTTTCAAAGAAGACACTTATTTCTTCAGGGATCGGACTTCTTGCTTAAAATGCTGCATTTCCAGATCAGTGAAATTAATCTATGTCATAATGGAGAAATGAGACTGACTGTATTTCTTACATTTGCTTAGATATCTGCTTACAGAACTGCTGCATAACAGTCTCTGTATTGTAGAGTATAACACTTAACTGCATTACAAACATTATGGATGTCTTACCAATCGAACTTGTTTGATATGGCAATTTTTTAATAAACACTCGTGTCAGTTAAGACACCCAGTCACACCTAACCAGATAATAAGCCATGACCAAGGTCACAAATCCAGAATTATAAGGGCTTCTAGTATAATAGGCAAACAGAAGTAACCCAAGAAGAGAAATCTCATTCATATGCCTACTGACAAACAAAATGATAAAGATGTTCACTTCATATCATTAAGACTACCCTGCCTTTTGTCCTATGGCAGCTGGGATCGAAACCAGCAACCCCCCCGGCCCTGAATTGGATGGATGGTTAACACTTCCAAAAAGCAACACACACACACACACACACACACACACACACACACACACACACACACACACACACACACACACACACACACACACACACACACACACACAGACTAAACCTTGCAGGTAAAAGGCAGCATCTACCTACAAACTCCTGGTCTGAGTCAGTTACAGAACCAGAGATCCACTGGTGAATCGAGCAGACTGAATAAAATATGTTCCACTCTAGTTTCTGAGGAGAGAGAACAGGCTTCCAGGGTTTTATTTTAGCTGCTGCTGGTCTGAGTCTAAATCATTCCTGAAAATCTTCCTGTGGAGACTGATGGCTGAGTGATGCAGAGTGCTTAAAATAAGCAAAACTCAAAATATGTGCAACACTGCATGTGTCTTTACCTTGAATTTACATTCCACTTTTATATTTGTATTTATCTTAAGGTTCACACAGCTTACCAAGCCGAGTCTTTAGATAACCCATGTCTTTTATTCCTTCTATTTATTTATTTATTTTTTTTTACATGTGATGTACAAATTATCTCACTTGCATTTATGTTAGCGTACACAGCTACAGCACAAAAATTACATTTTTCAACCAACAGGAGCTCAGAAAAAAGAAAATAAGAGCTGAGGCTGAGCAATTGGTGTGATCAAATATGAAATGTATTTTAAGTTCAATTCTCTGCATGGCCAGCTGTATGAATGGTTGCAAAAACATTTGTTCTCAGATAGACTAAGTTCTATTTTGGTGAACTGTGGGGGGTTCAAACAGTGAAGGGAAACATTCAAAGTAAACGTATTAGATGCAAAAAGACACCAAAAGGAGCTCTTTTGCAAACCAGTAGTATGATTAGGAACACTGCTGCTAGCATTATGTTGGCCAGTTCATGCATTTGCCAGGGTGTTAATTAGCTACTCATTTTTTAGGATTTCTGCCACTAAATTCCCTGCAGACTGACTCGTAGTGTCATTTCTTGTAGCAACATTTATGTGCTTTACGTAACGAAAACACTAGATGGCGCAAGAGCTTCCGTGACGTCAGTTTTCATTCAATATATTCAGACTTTCATTCAATATATTCAAGTTTCGTTCCATATATTCAGACTTACATTCAATATATTCAGAGTTCATTGTATATATTCAGACTTTCATTCAATATATTCAGAGTTCATTGTATATATTCAGACTTTTATTCAATATATTCAAGTTTCGTTCCATATATTCAGACTTTCATTCAATATATTCAAGTTTCGTTCCATATATTCAGACTTTTATTCAATATATTCAGAGTTCATTCCATATATTCAAGTTTCATTCTATATATTCAGACTCTCATTTTAATATATATATGTATATTATATTTCCTAAACGGCATTCCATAATATACATATATACATATATATACACACACACTGCTCAAGAAAATAAAGGGAACACTTAAACAACACAATATAACTTCTGTAAAATCAAACTGTCCACTTAGGAAGCATCACTGATTGACAATCAATTTCACATGCTGTTGTGCAAATGGAATAGACAACATGTGGAAATTATTGGCGAAAGACACACTCAGTAAAGGAGTGGTTCTGCAGGTGGGGACCACAGACCACTTCTCAGTACCTATGCTTTCTGGCTGATGTTTTGGTCACTTTTGAATGTTGGTGGTGCTTTCACACTCGTGGTAGCATGAGACAGGCTCTACAACCCACACAAGTGGCTCAGGTAGTGCAGCTCATCCAGGATGGCACATCAATGTGAGCTGTGGCAAGAAGGTTTGCTGTGTCTGTCATTGTAGTGTCCAGAGGCTGGAGGCACTACCAGGAGACAGGCCAGTACACCAGGAGACATGGAGGATTCCGTAGGAGGGCAATAACCCAGCAGCAGGACCGCTACCTCTACCTTTGTGCAAGGAGGAACAGGAGGAGCACTGCCAGAGCCCTGCAAAATGACCTCCAGCAGGCCACAAATGTGCATGTGTCTGCACAAACGGTTAGAAACCGACTCCATGAGGATGGTATGAGGCCCCGACTTCCACAGATGGGGGTTGTGCTCACAGTCCAACACCGTGCAGGATGCTTGGCATTTGCCAGAGAACACCAGGATTGGCAAATTCGCCACTGGTACCCTGTGTTCTTCACAGATGAAAGCAGGTTCACACTGAGCACATGTGACAGATGTGACAGAGTCTGGAGACGCCATGGAGAGCGATCTGCTGCCTGCAACATCCTTCAGCATGACCGGTTTGGCAGTGGGTCAGTAATGGTGTGCGGTGGCATTTCTTTGGAGGGCCGCACAGCCCTCCATGTGCTCGCCAGAGGTAGCATGACTGCCATTAGGTAGTGTTGTAGTCAAGACCACCTAACATGAGACCGAGACAAGTCCAAGACCGGAGTGTATCGAGACCGAGACAAGACCAAGACTTTTAGGGTCCAAGACGAGTCGAGACCAAGACCGAGGGTGGGCGAGACCGAGACAAGACCAAGACCAGTGCCTGATGCTACATGACACAATAAAATGTGAAACATGATCAAAATCACTTCTCAAATTGATCTGAAAGATCCACATTCCCATGAAATCACCCTGATATTAAAACACTCACAGCTCAAATAAATATAACCATCTTTATTTAATAATCCTGGGTGACTTCCATCATTTATCACAGAATGTAAAACAATTATTCATAGTTCATCACAATAGTCTTAAAGTTTCTCTACCTTTCATAAACAATACATAAAGTTATGTTGTTTTTAAACCAACAACAATCTTTGTAAAAATGGGTGCTATTTCAAAACCACATAGCTAAATGTCTAAAACTGAAAAAATGACAAACACTCATCGACAGTAAGAACTAAAGCCTTTAATCTTATACACATTAAAGCTGCAGTATGTAACTTTTATAAAAAAAATCTGGTTTTACATATTTGTTAAAACTGTCACCATGTCACGACAGTATGAGACCGATAATCTGCGGAAAAAGTGGAGCTCGTCCACCTCCTCCCTGAACCGCTTGCAGTCAAAAACAAACAATCAGAGCCAGGAGGAGGGTCTTAGCATTGTCAATCACTCCTTGTGTATGCTGCTCAATATAGCTATGTGCAATACTTAAAGATTTGGTATCGATCCTATGCCAAGTAAACACAGGGCAATTATCACCGATACTGATACCAATACTTTTTAGTAATTATGAAGAATTTCTATGAAGTTTAGCTGGTTTGAGATTTTTTTCCTTTGGATCATTAATTAGTTAAAACCCAGGATAGAAATGGGCAAAGTTTATATGTACAGTAAGTAGAAAATACTTTATCAAAATAAAAGTTATTGTTCTGAAACAATAGAACAGTAACAAAACAATTTTCCCCATAGATTGATGTCTGGATTTTTTTTTTTTTTTTCATAAATGAAGTGTACAAAATCGTCACTCAAGAACAAATGCAAGCTTTTTTTCCAGGTAGATCATTCAGAATGTATAATACAAAAATTTAATATAAAATGTCCCTTCATTCACTAATTTTCTAGATAAACATGTTGTACAAATTTAAATTTGCTTTTAATGTTTCATAGCAAATTTCTTTTTTTCCCAAATAAAATATGTTATGCGTCACATGACAGTAAAACAAAACACTGTGGGAAGGTGATGAGCAAAGTGTGCCTGCTCTGTGCTGTGACAGGAGCGACACTCAAACAGTCAGCCTGCATCTTTGATGAAACCACAGCGCTGCATACAGGAGAGTAACTGAAGCCAAAGTATCGATCTTATTACACTGATATTGATCAATACCAATACCAACATTGGTATCCATATTATCGATCGATCTGCCCACCACTAGCTCAATGTACTAATGGTGGAGAAACAACTTACTTACTTCTCTGCCATTGCCATTGGTGGTGGCCATGGTAACTTCAGGGTTCTAGCAAGAAATATTTCTCACCCCAGCGCTAACACTAATGTTAATTAGTAAGGTAATGCTAACCACTAAATGCCGCTCCCACTTGTTAATTGACTGATGGGGTCTAAGATGTAACTGGAAAGCAGTAATCAGTTTTTTTGGATGAGTAGTTACATTTCTTGAGGTGCATGTCAGGTTTGGTTCAGAGAGAATTTTCAGTTATGCACAAAGGATAAATGCAGAGCTCTAAATCAGGACTCATTAGACCGATAGAATGATAATTTTTGCATATAATGTGCATTTAATGTGACCCAGAGTGCCATTTCCTTCCACTAATGTGTTTGCAGAAATCACATAAAAAAGCATACACAACAAAAACATAATCCAGATTTTTTAACAATCAGCTGTTAAAAGCATTTCCTACATTTGAATATCAGCCACCATGTTGTGAGCATAAACTATCACGTTTTTAATGCAACAATAGGAAGTGACGTCATTCAATTCAATTCAATTTTATTTTACTCTAAAACTACCCCTTTCAGGGTATGGGAGTAACATTAAAAAAAACATTTTTATACAACCATAACATCATGCCCCATGTTTACAGCAACGATTTAAAAGTAGTTAAACAAAAAACAAAAAACAAAAAAAAAAAAACAAGCATAAACATATGAACAATTTAAACAGAACAAACTGTAAAATCTGTGAGCAATAAATCTGAAGTCAGAATGTGTAAAAAGAAAACATTCCTGATTTAACACAGAGAATTTACATGAAATATACAGGAAATGATCTTGCTGGGAACTGTAGTTTTTTTTATTCTTGAAGGCCTGGTAAAACTAATGTTTGACTATGGCTTTCTGAATACAAGTAGGGCTGCAACTATCAATTATTTTAATATCAAGTATTCAATTGATTACTCTGTCAATTAATCAAGTAATTGGATAAGAAATCATTTTTCATTTTAACAATTCACCAGCATATTTTAACTTCCGTACTGCAGATGTTTCTCTGTGTGAAACAAACAGGGTGGATGGAGCAGCTACAAAGTTCTCTTTTCTTCATGTTGCTGATCAGGTGATTGATGAAGGACCTCCAGCTGTTTCCCAGTAAAGGTTTTCAGGTGGTTATAGGAACAAGAGCTCCTTTCACTCCACCTGAGCTCACTGTCTCAGTAACAGCTCTGCCTCTTTGCGCTTGCTGCAGGTGTGTAGACAGACTGCACGTAAAACAGCTGCTGCTGTGTTTTTGTTGAAAAACTGGGGGCTGAATGAGCTTAATGCTGTAATGCTTTTTATTCACAAGTATCCTCCAAATTCCGTTTCTTCGGCAGGTCTATTTTTAGTGACTAATCAGGGATTAAAGATAAAAAAAAACATTTTGACGGGGGGGCACCGAACAATTGCTAGTGCTAATGGCAGCCCCCCTTTCCCCAGTACACTGTGGTTATAGGTCTGTTCTGGTGGCTACAGCTGACGTAAAGAAAAAAATAACAGCTGATATCTGCACAACACACATTCAAACACCGCACTCACAGCACAGAGAAGTGGGGGAGTGGAAAAACATCTCAGCGATTCACTTGTGTTGAAGGGTCGTTTTTTGGGTTTTTTTTTTTTAACCAAATGATGGAAATCAGTTGCACCGACAGAGAACTACTGTGGAGGAAATGCTCAGCTTACACGGAGACACCTGAGCTGCAGAGTTGAAAAGAAACATCAAAGAAACAAATTTGTGTCGAGGATTTTTAATAATCGAATTGAGTTACTCCAAGAATTATTGCAGCCCTAAAATTTGCATTAAATTTTCAGTTGCATGAAGGTTGGTATTTACCTTTCATGCTGGGATTTTTTTGTTGAATAGGAAGCCTGAAATTTTCCTTTGATCTTCATTTTCCCTCTTACTTCTCCTCGTGTTCATACCAGTTGTTATTTCGATTTATGTAGCACACGCATGACCATAGTGAGATCAAACGTGCACATTGGTGGTGGATTTCTGCAAGCGCAGACCCACCACACTGACACTGGTGAACATCCAGGGAGTGGACATTGAGATTGTGGACTCTTATAAGTACCTGGGTGTTCACCTGAACAATAAACTGGACTGGACTCACAACACGGATGCACTTTACTGGAAGGGTCAGAGCAGACTCTACCTGCTGAGAATTCTGAGGTCTTTTGGAGTGCAGGGGGGACTCCTGAAGACCTTCTATGACTCTGTAGTAGCATCAGACATCTTCTATGCAGCAGTACGTTGGAGCAGCTTATCTGCAGCTGAGAGGAAGTGGTTAGACAAGCTCATCAAGAAGGCCAGTTCTGTCCTAGGATGTCCTCTCGACCCAGTGCAGGTGGTGGGAGACAGAAGGACCCTGACCAAAATAACATCAATGATGGACAAAGTCTCCCACCCAATGCATGGAACTCTTACTGAACTGGAGAGGTCCTTCAGTGACAGACTGCTACACCCTAAATGCACAAAGGAGCGTTATCGTAGATCCTTCCTCCCAGCAACTGTAAGACTTTATAACCATCACTGCTCCCAACAAAAATAGAACCAATAGTATGTATATATTGTATAGTAATAATAGTATATTGTTATTTCCTGTAGTTATAATCCTGTACAGTATATACAGTATTAGTTTACTATTAGTAGTAGTACTATTGTTAATCTTGTCCTGTTGTGTTTTGACATTTTTGGTGCTGTTACACCTAAATTTCCCCTTTGCGGGACAATAAAGACTGTTTCTTCTTCTTCTTCTTCATTGTGAATGAAACTGTCCGTGCTCTGTGGTAGATTGCAAACTGCGGTGAAATGATACAGGCGTAAGCAGCGATAATAGTGATGACCTAGCCAGGGGGGGAGTCTGCGAGGTGCGCTCCTTTGAGAGGCACAGGAGCGCAATCTTTGTTGGATTTGAATCAGTACACTTTGCATCCAATAAAAGCAAAGATGTAACAAATAAATTGGACAATATTCTGGCAATTTAGTGATATTTCCAGAGCTGTGGTCTTGACTGGTCTTGAAAAAAAACCCGAGTCCATGACAAGACCGAGACCATGAAAAAGCGGTCTCGAGATCAAGACCAATCTCAAGTACTACAACACTACCACAGCTAGGACTAACGGACAAGTTCACAGTCACATGTTAAGTTTATGGTTGTGGGAGTTTATAGTGTTGCAAAAGTTAAGAGCAAAAAGTTGATTATTAAATACATGCAGCATTTAAGTGCAATGGTTCATGTGAATCAAACTGTGAATACCAGAACTCATAATATTTACACAAAGACACTGGGATGTACGGGAGACATACAGTAGCAGATGTGTATCTGTGCATTAGTTTACGGGGTAGAGAGTACCGTATTTTCCGGAGTATAAGTCGCACTTTTTTTCATAGTTTGGCTGGGGGTGCGACCTATACTCCGGAGCGACGTATATGTGAAATTTATAACACATGAACCAAAATACTCCAGCCACTTGACATCTCCGTGAACCGGAGCTTTAAGGCAGTCTTGCGTAACCTGTGGGCGCAGTGGATGATGGATGGAGAGCACAGTTTAACGGCAACTGGGAGAATGCGCCACCCAACTTTCCTGGAAGTCATTGGATGGATCAAGAAAACATGGGCTTCAGTGACAACCAAACCATCCTGTTGGGATTCAGAAAGGCTGGAATAATTGGAACTGCAGCTGATGACGAGTCTGACGAACGCGACACAGAAGAGGAAGCGGCGCTTCGTCTACCTACGGAGTGTGCGGAGTTGTTTAGAAGTGACACCGAGGATTAAGAATTCAATGGATTGATGGTTTGGTTAACTTGTTAGCATGTTCTTTATGCTATGGTTATCTGAATAACTGTTAATGTTACGTTAACATACCAAACACGTACTCTGTTCGTTGTGCGTCATGTAGCTGAATGTGTTACGTTAGCATAAGGTAGGCGTAACAGTGTTCGCCTTGTTCTTTAATCCATTATTATTTTAAATTGCCTTTCAAGATGGAATTTCTGCTCTGGGTCTCGGATTCTATCAAACCCCCCCCCCCCCCAAAAAAGTGCGACTTATAGTCCAGTGCGACTTATATATGTTTTTTTCTTCTTTATTATGCATTTTTGGCTGGTGCGACCTATACTCCGGAGCGACGTATAGTCCGAAAAATACGGTAGGTTGTAACCTTCAGTCTGATACAGAACACGCACGAAGGGCGAAGTGACTTTACAGACATTTCCTGGCCAGTAATGTCTGCTGCTGGAATGCGGCATAAAGCGGGAGTGTACTGTATGTTATGCCAAAGACTGTTGCTGTACAGAAAGAAAATCTTCAGAGACTGACTCCCAAATAAGCTGCTGCTGTAACCTTTCTGTCAAAGACGTGTACACTGGGAAATCTGTAATGTCGGGACGACATTCATGTTGGAGGGGAGAGTGTGGCACCCACAGTATGGTTGGATGCATGAATAGACTTAAAGGGACTTTACAGACATTGCAGCCATCATTTACACGATGGCAACAGTTTTTATAAAGATCTGTGCCATCATAAAATTATTACAAATATACTTTAATTCCATTTTAATTAACCTATCCAGAGATGTTGAACTTACCATGAAGGTATTAAATACAGAAATACTTGGTCAGCAGTGATGATCTGAAGATGATTTTTATTCCTTCTTTGTTCACAGTGTCATTCATGTCAATCTGTGGCAGAAGTAATGCTTAATGTAATTTCATTTTTATATAATTAATATTAATGGGTCTTTCAAGTGATTTATTACACCTACTAGCTTTGAATCCAAGGTAGAAAATTGTTCAGCAAAATAAAATTTTGTTTAAAATTGTGTTTTTAACTGTTTGTGTGTAAATGGGAATGAAAGCATGTTGGTTTATGTGGATAAATCTGCAGTTTTTTTTAATGCATCTGTTTAATCAAGATGCATTCAAAGCCCCTGTAATAGCCACTTTCTTTCTTTCTTTGTATTTTATGCATTTGGACACTAGGGGGCAATTATCGTGAGTTACTGCATTTATACAAGAAGGGGTTCATTCATTTAGGTGCATTAATGTGGAAGCACAACAGTTTCTGATCGTGGTCTGTCTCAGGTATGTCTAGTGATGGTAGGATGAGGCCCCGTGAATGTGTCGAATCTTTCCAGCCAATTGGTTCACCAAAAGCCTGATCACATGATGCCCCTCATTAGGTAGTGCTGACATCTGCTGGAAATTTGATGTACAGCATTCCTGCTATTCTGTTACATGTTGGCTGGTGGATCTTTTAGCATAATTGTGCAGTCATTATGTCAAAATCTCCATTTGAGTTATTATAAAACCAGAATCAATAAATCTGTGCTGATCGTGATATATCAAAGTATCAATAGATCAGTTGTGGAATACAATAAAAAATGACAGTGTTGGGGGCTCAGGTAACTCCTTCTTCTTGGCATAAGTTCCCCACCCTTATGAAACTCTCTGTCACAGAGGACTGAAGAAGCAGGCGCGCTGAAAGTGAAGTTCAAATGTGTACAGGTGAGGATCCAGGTGCTTCTGATTATGCACAGTGGATAACAGTGGATCGGACCAGTGATGGGTCGGTCGAGAACTATCCGGGACTTTGATTCCTTTGATTGCCTGTCACTTCTTTTGTCTTCCACTTTTTAAGAAGGCACTGCACACCAGCTAGTAGCTCTTTGAGCTAAGCAGTCGGACAACTGCAAGAGAGCAGCACTAACTGTCTATGGTTACAAGATGAGGCAGGGAACAGGTGTGTCTCATCACTCCCAGGTGAGTCGGATGATGAGGTTGGAGACTTAGCTCCACCCACAAACATGAGGCCACTGAAAACAGCGGCAACGAGAGAGAGAGAGAGAGAGACAGCCACAGGTAGGAGCACCGAGGAGGATGGAGGGACCATGACATCTTTTTAAGAAGGCACTCCACACCAGCTAGTAGCTCTTTGGGAATCATGTTGTTGGTGCAAAAATACTATTTTATTCCTTTCAAACTGTGTTATCTTCATAGATTCAACAAAAGTATTGAGACAGATTGAAGTTTTTTTTTTCTTCAGCTATTTGCCTGCAACAATGTTAACAAGCAAGCAGTCCAAGGTCAAGCAGATAGCTGTAAGTTATCTACACTACATGAATCCAGTCATGGTTAGTCTGATTTATCAGCCAGATCAGCCCCTGAGGGTAGTTAACCTTACTCATTAGACAGGTCACAATAATATGAATTACAGTAATCAAGATTTTTATATCACAAAACGGCCACTGGGCTGGCCTTCTTTTCTTATTGCTGGTGTCTACCTTTTTCAGGTAACTAGTAGGTGGAGCTCACCCAATTTCAGATGTAGCACACCTGAGCATGTCAAGCTCCCCGAACTCATTTTCTTGGCGTTTACCTTATATCATTACAAAAAATGTGAACATCACTTCAGCTTTCATCTTTCAGTTGTTTCTATTTCAGCTGTTAAATAATCACATACCAAATATGTATGCAGATATTTGTCAACGATCCCCCAAAGTGTAAAACTTTGATGTTGGTCATATCAAAAAGATAGAATAATTAATTAAATCAGTAACTTTGAAATAGGTTGATTTACAGACAGACTGCCCCCCCCCAAAAAAAAACAAAAAACAAAACTGGCAGTCATGTTATGTTTCCTTTTAATAAAATCAGAACGTTTTTGGCTTTATTCATCCAAGCTGCTTTAACACAAAATCTGAGTTACTTTTACTCATGAGTAATTTTTCATGCTTTAAATGTTTGAGTTAATGAGCTTAAATGATTCAAGGCAATCGGTTTCCTCAAATAATTTGAGTTGAACTAAGTCATCGGGTTTTACAGTGAAAGAGACTTTCAGGTGTGAGCTGGATGGTCTGTAGGTGTCACAGTAACTCACTGCTCTCTGACTGTTTTGTTGCTCTCCTGCACCAAAAGGTCTCTCATGTCCTCAGCACTGATGTTAGGTGGAGTACGATCTTCCTGCTGAAGCCTGAGGAATTCCCTCATTATGGCAATCTAAAAATAAAAGCAGATATTTTATCATGACCACAGTTTTTCAGAATTGAACATATTTGATGACAGTTTTTGGCTTGCAGGGACAGTGGATCTTACCTGAGTCTTGTAGCCTTTGAGATGCCAGCAGGTGCTCACAGCTGTCTCATATATGGCAGTGCCAAACAACACCTGCCATAGAAATTACAAGTTATTCATCATTAGTTCATTTGATTCTCAGTGTGTTAGCTGTGTCAGCTTTCCTGTGCTGATACTCGGCGTCTCCTTCAGCTGATTCTGACGCGTGCTCCACAGCTGTGTACTCACACACTTTGACGAAAACAAACATCTTTGTCTTCATTTTCCTTTTATTGTTTTGTGACCAACAACAGGTAGCTCTCGTCTCTATCATGGAACAGTGTATGCAGCCTGACTACACAGTGAAAATGCTGGCATACCTGATTAACATGTTGCACGGTCAAAAACTGTTATGCTTCCACCATTGACGCCCCACCAAATGAGCAAACCCTTCCCATATAAATACAACTCAAACTAAGTTCCCCCTAGTGTTCAAACACATAACACCAACATACAAAAATATGGCTTTTACATTAGCTTTTCAAAAACACATCAAACTCTTTAAATGGTTTAAATGCAGTACAAACAAAACCTCTCTCATAACCTGATGGGTTTGTAGATTCCTCTACTTTGTTCCATTGAGATTTTGCTGTTTTGTATCTCAATAGGAAACAGAAACGCTCAAATACACTGTGGAAAGTTTGTGAAAATAAAGCTATACTCCAAAATACTCCGAACTCGATGGTTTCTCTCGCACAAATGAATTGTTTTTGATCTTTGAAGCAGAATTCTATAACTGCAGGCAGGTCATAAAGTTCTCTCTTTATGACACAGCAGGTCACCATGGAAGCACTTCATGCTCGTTTCATGTTGTTACATAAAAAAAATCTTTATTTTGCACTGCACTTTATTTCTTGTAGGCTACAGCCGTACTTTGGTCACTACTGTGAAGAGATGCATAAAAATGGCAGCTGCTCAGCACCTTTTTCTTATTGTAGATGTAAGCATGAGCAATAAAACAGTGGCTTACAAGATTTCATTGAAACACTTGGCTGTGGAGGGGAATGATGGATATATATCTGAAGCCTGACAGCATCTGCTCTACATGCAGCTTTGGTCATTTGGATAAACCGGCCCTTAAGCAGCCCAGAGGTAGAGACCTCTGTGTATTCTGTAAATCCGACAGCCCCACAGCACAATATTAATACCTCAAATAATTAAGTACCAGGCTACCTGTTGCCACATAAACACACATTTATGATACCATAATCATACAGCAGATACTGACTTTAGGGGGGAACCTCAAAAGAAATCTATTTGTGAGTTTAGTTTAGGGATGGGCTTTTCAAAATAAAAAAGTCTCCTGCCTTTTGCCTGATACCTGGGACAGGCTCCAGACCCCTGAACTGAACAAGCGGTTAAGAAAATGGTCAGATGAGCAAATGAGAAGAAGTTGCACTGTGTTTTTGTGGAGCAAGAGAAAGTAAATGACAGAGTGCCAAGAGAGGAACTGTGGTGCCGCATGAGGAAGTTATGACTAGCAGAGAAGTATGTGAAGGTGGTGCAAAACATGCATCTATGTATGTATGTATGTCAATGGGTGAGCAGTGAGACAGTGGTGAGGTGTACAGTACGAGTGATCGATGGATTCAAGGTGGGGGTGGGATTATATCAGGGATCGACTCTGAGACTCGTCTTGTTTGCAATGGTGATGAACAGGCTGACAGGTGAGGTCAGGCAGGAGTCTTCGTGGACTATGATGTTTACAGTGTTACACTGTGATCTGTGGTGAGAGTAGAGAGCGGGTGGAAGAGAGCCTGGAGAGGTGGAGGTATGCTCTGGAGAAAAGAGGAATATAAAAGTCGGCAGACACAAGACAGAATAGATGCATGTGGATGAGAGGGAGACAGGTGGAAAGGTGAACACGCAAGGAGTGAAGGTAGACGAGTTTAAATACCTGAGATCATCCATCCAAAGCACTGGACAGCACACAAGAGAGGTCAAGAAGAGAGGGCAGGCAGGATGGAGTGGGCAGAGATGAGTGTCAGGGGTGATTTGTGACAGAAGGATGGCAGCAAGAGTGAAAGGGAAGGTTTGCAAGATGGTAGTGAGACCAGCTGTGATGTATGGAGATGGTGGCACTGACAAAAAGACAGAAGGCCAAACTGGAGGTGTCTGTGACATTTTCTTAGGGTCTCCATGTTCCTTTTGGCCAAAGATTCTAACCCAATTAAACCCCAAATATCCAAAAAAATCACTGGGACGAGCAGGCTCTGGTGCAGGCTGTTTATTAGATATATTAGTTACACAGAATACAGACAAAAATCAAGATACAGACAGTAACATAGTTGAGACTAAGCTATATACACACACACACAGAGAAGACAAGAAGAAAGGAGAGAAGAGAAGAGGGAAACACAGAGACAGAGAAAGATGCAGAAACAGGAAGAAAATGAGGACAGAAAAGACAAAGGCCAGAAGTGAGAAGTAAGGAGAGAGGTAAAGTAAGACAAAGAGTGCCAAACATTTTATATCTTAAACATGATAACTGTCCACTTGCCTTTGACCTCTCCTAATTTATATAAAGTCTCAGCCCATGAAACTTGAATCCCAACCAATTGTCTTTTGGTTAAACTACGCCCACTCTAAAGTCACATGTTCAAGGCGTACACATCACAGGGGTACCTTTTGTTTTATGACAGTTCAGACCAGGGTTATAATAGTTTGGGATTTTACATTATAGTTTAGTTTTAGTTAGTTCTTACTTTTTTTTCTCTAATTCAGTTAGTTTTAATTCGTTTTCAGAGTGGTTTTTCTCGTTTTTATTAGTTTTTATTTTTGGTTTCATGCTTAGTTTTAGTTAGTTTCAGTATTAGTTTTAGTATTTTCATACCTAATCAGGTGCAAGATTCAAGTGACTATTGTGTAATGAAAACTTGACAAAAGATACCATTTAAAGAAATATATTAAACAGCCAACTGTTCACAAGACATGCTAAATGTGTGTAATATTAAGGACACACATGAACATCAACAGGGAGAAACAAAGAAAAACATGAACTCCCAAACTTAATAAATTCTACAATAAACTCCACAATAAACTTCTTCTTCAGTGCAGCAGATTAACAACACCTACATGTGGTGTTTGACAAAAACAAGCTCTTTGAAGGAGTCAAAGCTCAAATCCAGCTGCATCCTGATGTTCTCACCACCTGAAGCTGCTTCTGTTTTGGAGCTAGCTTGGTTAGATGCTGCTAATTAAACTTGCAGGGTCTTTGTACACAACCTACGGAAGTGTCCAACCTCATGTCCACATTTATGCTTGTGTAGCTGGATTGTGTGTGTTAATTACCTTGTGGTCGTGTGCAGGTTTTTTATATGCGGTGCAGGCTGGGACTTCTTTTTTGGTCCTCGCTCTTTGTGCTCAGTTTTTTGGCTGCAAACATATTTGTCCCTGTTTTGTTTTTTTCACTTTCTTCATTCCTTCAAGTCCATTTCGATAGTTTCAGCAGTCTCCTATCAGGAATTTGCTGACAGTTGTGAGTCCTTATATTGATGCTTTGATTATTATTCCTGATTGTTATGCTCTCACTGATAAAGTAGCCGGAAACGCACAAGGACGCTACAGTTTGAGGTGGACTTTGATGTCGCTGGTTTTTCCTGACTGAGAAGTGTTCCGCACATTTTTCATCAACCACAACAAGGCTTTAGATTCTATCTGTGCTCTTCTACTCAAAGAACCTCCATACGGGACTCTGCCGCTTTCTTGGCAGACCGCAGCCATTACTTTGTGGACCAGCGCAGTGAGCACGCACATGCGCACTCACACAGTTGTCCTATGGCGCTCCCAGCTTAAACTCGGAGAGCGGAAAAAATGATTTCATATCAATCCACAAGGCTTAAAAACCCCCCAAAAAAAACAAGTAAATGAAAGTCGGTTTATCGATAATTTCAGTTAGTTTTAGTTAGTTTTGTAAACTCACAATTGAGTTTTAATTAGTTATCCTTTTTTCCTTTTAATTATAGTTTTAATTTATTTCAGTTAACGACAATGTTTTTTCAATTTTAGTTTTCGTTATTTCGTTCATTTTCGTTAACTATAATAATCCTGGTTCAGACAGATATCGCAAATGATGAACATTTCTACTCAACCATCTACTAGTATAACATCGTTAGTGCGACTCCACTTAGTCTTATCTCTCCCCCCTCCTGGCCAGAAGAGCGCGAGGGTGGGGGCCTACAGAACTCCATTTTAGGACTGTACCTGTCATAAAACACTGCTGAAGTATAACATAGTGTTACAGGTGTCACGAGGAACAGAGCTCACTCTGGCAACTCTCCAAAAGCCTCAAACGCACACCCAAGATTTAAAAGGTCTCACCCTCACCCCAGTGACCCCGAGAACATAAAGCACTCTATACGTTGGTGTGTGTTTGGGGCTTTCTCTTATTTTGCACAGGCCATAAAAGTGGTGCCTGGTACCTAAAACATGAGAATAATGACTGCATGCACCAGTATGAAGGCCATATAGGATATAAAAATAGTCTCAGCATAAGTAATAAAAGTAAAAATAGTGACAGTACAAATAAAAGTAGATATATTCCCATATATGTGATGATAAATGAAAGTAACATTGACTCATCAGAGGCCCCTGGGAACAGGGCCAGTAATTAGCCATGGGGAAAGTAGAGTAAAGTATTGAGATAATGAATGAGTCCCACCTGGCAGTGGAAGAGTGGCCCTCACAGTCCATATTATGGAATGATAGATGTCCCACTGCTCTGGGCGGGACTTTCCCCCCGTCCAGTATATGACGCAATGAGTGTGTGGCTACTGCCAGTGGGAAAGGCCCAGCCAGTATACAGTTCGAAATATTGAATGGGCCTCTCACTGCAGTAAGGAAAGTATAGATAATAAATGAAAGAAGTAAAAAATATCCCTACAGAGGTGACATAGTGGAAGATGTTAAAATCTGTTTAAACCAGAGGGGCAACTCAGGTTGAGCATTTTGGAGACAAAGCTAGAGAGGCAAGGCTGACGTGATTTGGACATGTGTGGAGGAATGATAGTGAATTAGGTGAGTATCATGTTATGTTACTTGCCGATCTCATAAGTATTATGTTTCAAAATTACCATTTCCAGTGGGGTGGCAGTAGGGGTGACAAGGGCTCTGTTGGGGGTGGCAAATGCCACCCCTGCCACCCCTCTGGCTCCGCCACTGGTTCCAGTCTGGATTTAAAACCCATCACAGCACCCAGAGTCCGCTCTGTTAAAGGTTTTTAACGATATTCTTTTAGCAACCGACTCTGGTGACTGTGTGGTACTTGTGCTATTAGACTTAACAGCTGCGTTTGACACTGTGGACCATGAGATCCTCATTTCCAGGCTGTGTGGGCATCACAGGTGCAGCGCTCCAGTGGTTTAAATCGTACCTCTCAGATAGAAGTTTCTGTGTGTGCATTGATGATTTCGAGTCTGCCTCTGCTGCCCTCCCTTGGGGGGGTTCTGCAAGGCTCCATTCTGGGACCTCTCCTGTTCTCTTTATACCTGCTGCCACTTGGAACTATTTTTTGGAAGCATGATATTTCTTTTCACTGTTACGCAGACGACTGTCAAGTGTATTTTCCACTGAAACACACTGGTTCATGCTCTGTCCAGCCTCTCCTTGAATGCCTTAGAGACATCAGGGGATGGATGTCACAAAATATTGAATGAGAAAAAGACAGAAATCATGTTGTTCAGACCCAGTGGCACCAGCAGTACCCCCTGTGTTGACCTTTCCTCCCTGGCCCCATATGAGAAATCCATTATCACTAATTTAGGTGTAAAAATGGACCCGACTTTAAGGCTTGATGCTCAGGTGAACGCAGTGGTGAAATCCTGCTTCTTTCAGCTGAGAAGACTGTCAAAAATCAAGCCTCTTCTTTCAAAACGTAATCTCGAAACAGCAATACATGCTTTTATAACATCTCGTCTTGAGACTTCTGACTGGAATTAGCCAGGCCTCCATTGCTCGTCTGCAGCTGGTGCAAAATGCTGCGGCACGGTTTTTATCTGGTACAAGCAAGCGAGAGCACATCACCCCAATTTTAGCTTCTCTTCACTGGCTTCCGGTTCATTTATGAATCCATTTTAAAATTCTTTTACTTGTTTTTAAGTCTCTTGTGTCCCATTTTATCTATCTGAACTGCTGCACCCATATGTTCCATCCGGTTCCCTTAGGTCAGCAGACCAGATGCTTTTACTTTTAATTATGGAATAATTTACCGCTGTATGTCAGACAAGCTCCTTCACTTTCTGTTTTTAAATCTCGTTTAAAAACACATTTTTATTCCTTGGCCTTTGACCCAGTGTGAGACTCTGACTTAAATCTTAAGACACTGCTTGTCATGGTCCTGGGCCGGTGGCCCAGTATTCTATGTTCCTGTGATATAGTTCTGTTTTATTATGGTTTCACTGTTTCTGTTCCCCTGTGTTCTGTTGTGCTGGTTATCCTTCGTGTCTGTGTTCCTAGGTGTTAATCTCTGTGTACTCTGTTAGGTTCTTTCAGGTTTTATTTTGGTGGGTCTTTTGTCGGTGCAATTTGGGTTTAGTTGTGCTTCCTGTGTTTCCCTCCCAGCTGTTTCCCATTCGCCCATTACCTGCTGTGTATATATTGTCGATGTTTTCACTTTGTCCTCGTCGCGTCATTGTTGATGGTTGTTGTCCGCTGTTCTGTGCCAAGTCTTGTTCGTGTATGAAGTCTGGTCTGTTTCGCGTCTCTCCCCCATCTGGTGTTTTTCCGGGGAGAGCTCAGGGTTGTGACTTTGTCAGATATTGTAAATAAACGTGTGTGAGAGTAAATACACCCGTCTTGGAGTCTGCATACTGGGGTCCTCCTTCCTACCTGTGCAGCGGCCAGCTATGACACTGTTATAGTTCTTAATTAATTAATTAATTAATTTAGTCTCTTTCACATTTGTTTTATATCTGTATCTCATTGCCTTCTGACCTGTTTTTGGTTTTTTATGTGTGATGTTAATGTACAGCACTTTGGTCAGCCCTGTTGTTTTTAAAAGTGCTTTATAAATAAAGTGGTATGGTTTGGTAAACATGTTGCTGATTTGGAGGAAGTAACTATTGAAGTTAACTCTGAAAGATCAATAGGAGCGAAAGAGTCTAAAATACCAGCAGTGCTGAAAGCAGCCGAACATGAAGATAAATCTTGGAGATGGTTATGAATAATTTTTTCTCTAATGTCTAAAATTTTATTTATAAAGAAATCCATGAAGTCACTATTAGTTAAAGTGAAAGGAATACTCGGCTCTACAGAGCTCTGACTCTTTGTCAGCCTGGCTACAGTGCTGAAAACAAACCTGGGGTTGTTCTTATTTTCTTCAATTAATGATAAGTAGTAAGATGTCCTAGCTTCACAGAGGGCTTTTTTAATAGGGCAACAAACTCTTTTTCCAGGCTAAATGAGCATCTTCTAATTTAGTGAGATGCCATTCCCTCTCCAGCTTAGGGGTTATGTGCTTTAAGCTGTGTGTTTGTGAATTATACCACGGAGTCAGGCACTTCTGCTTTGAAGCTTTCCTTTTCAGAGGAGCCACAGTATCCAAAGTCGTACGCAGTGAGGATGCGTACGACTTTGACGAGACTATTGACGAGATAATCTACCTCACTGGGAGCAGAGTTTATGTAGCTGCTCTGCACTGTGTTGGCACATGGCACTGAAGAGCATAATAATGAAGGAATTAGATCCTTAAACTTAGTTACAGCACTTTTAGAAAGACTTCTACTGTAATAAATCTTATGTTACTAAGAAATGATCAGGCAGACAATGGGAGTGAGATCTTTCCATCAACCCAGATGAAAACTTCTGGACACAGATATGTTTAAACACCTTCAAAATGACAAAAAGTCCAAATTTACAACTCATACAAGACAAAACTCTCCATAGAACACATTATATAGGACACAGGATGTTCCAAATGGGCCTCAGAGACACAAATATATGCACCCACTGTTCAGGCAATCAGGCTGAAAACTATATGCATGCTATTTGGTCTTGTATGCCTGTTCAGAGGTTCTGGCAGACGATATGTGAGGACTTTTCCACATCGTTTAATTGCGATATCCCAGCTTCACCGAAACTGTGCATTTTAGGTGATGTAAGTGAATTACACATAGAAAAAAATATATCACATGTCAGGTAAACAGGTTTTTTGTGAAGGAAGACACCATTTAATATATTAAAGAATCAGAAAGAATACACACATGGCCACCCGGTGGACAGCACACTACCAAAACACCAAATAACCAAATACCAACCTTCATGTATTTGGATGCAAAAAATGAGAATTTAATGCAAATTTTAGGGCTGCAATGACTCAATTCTCAATGTTCTGCAGTGTTGCTCTCCTGGTCCGTGCTGCCTTATAGCAAACAGCCCGCCGTGCCCACTCAACATACTCGCCGACAAATGTTACAGTTTGCCTTAAACTCATCCCCACTGACGCTGTTCGGCCACGGATGTGCGTCTTCCCACTCACGTCTGTATCTTTGCATACATTTTCATTTCTGGGGACGTGGTGGAGTGTCGGGTGTAGTAGCTCGACTGATTCGCTGTGCCAAGAGAGATAAAACAACAGGCCACAGTACAGTACAGGAAAGACAAACGCACAATGTGTTATTCTAAAGGATGTACAAGCGACTGAATATGCAGAGGAGATAAAATTGCTCAAGAATGGAAAGGCACTTCCTCTCAAAAGCAAACTGTTTCAAATGGACACTTTCCTTGATAGTGATGGACTCCTTAAGGTGGGAGGAAGGCTCCAGCATCGCAACAAGACAGAAATGGCACACTCCAAGGAGAAACTTGAAGGTTGGAGATGTTGTCATGGAGAAGATGGATGATTTATCTCGCAATGAATGGAGACTAGCACGTGTAATGGACACAGTGACTGACAAAGACGGACTTGTAAGGAAGGTAAAGATTCACTTTGGAGAAAGGAAGATGGAGAAAGGACAGTGTTCCAGTAAACCTTCCATAGTGGAACGCCCGGTGCAGAAACGGGTTCTGCTATTAGAGACTGTCTAATCACAATTTACAGTTTAAGGTTCATTCTTTCTTATGTGTGTTACAGGTCATTTCTTCATTAGGAAATCATTATCGCTCCATTTGTTTACCAGTTAAGCTCTAATGATTTGGTGGGAGTGTAACTGACCTGATATTTTCTTTATGGTAAATTGATTAATAAGTGTTTGTTATTCTGCTGCAGCAGTAACGCCACTAATGCTTTTATTTTGAAAGGCTCAGAATGACAAGGCCGTAAATCGACTGTCGCAAACTGCAGCAGTAGCGGGAAGTCCAGTGTACAGAGAGAAAGTGCGCTCCACGGTTAAGGACGGAGAAAAGAATTGTTAAGGCATAATTTTAAGTTGTAAATGGTTGTTTAGCACCTGGTTGATGAGGGAACAAGGTTAGTATTTGCATTTTGTTGTGTCAATGCATTTAAAGTTATAGTTCACGAAGCATCCAGATTGCTATTAAGTATTGCAATTACGTTCACATCCACTAGAGGGTGCTTGTGTAAATTAGTCATGCTAAGGTTTACAAGCTTCGGTGTTGTGTTGTGTAAAGTCAATGTTTGAACATGGCATATCTTGTTTTAGTTTCATGGTACAGGAAATAATAGAAAACAATGTTAAAAGGTTGTAATAATTTAAGGCAAAGGAAAAGGTTAAAGGCAACATACTGTTAGAGTTATTAACGTATATTTGTTCTGTATATTTTGTAGCTCTTACGGTGTGTTCACGTGCAAGGCATTTCAAATAAAAGGATCGTGCTGACCCCGGCACATTCGGACATCCACGAAGACCACAACAATAGCAGTCAACTTTAAATATGAAGATGTGACGGCGCCGTTTGAAACTGCACCGTGGGTCCTCTTTGATGGAATTAGGTGAGTATCATGTTATGTGAAAGCTGCCTCTGGCCTGGCACTTGAGTTCAGCCTTTTCAGAAAATGCTTGCTTTCATGTTTGCTTGTTATACCCCTATTTCTAAAAAAGTGTCTTTAGAGCAGGTAAGTTGGATATCCTATTTGCAACTATTTTTTCAGCTGAATAATTATACAAAAAACCAATGCGGATTTGTGGTTATTATACAGCTCATTTGAATCAAAATAGCTGGCTTAGATCATATTTTTCCTGGAGGTCAAGGAGTGGATCACACAGATAAATCAAATTGCATGTTGGTTTTTGCAGAAACCAACTGTAATCTCTGACCTTCACCTTACTTGTGTTGTGCATAAGAATTAATGATGGCTGTGGTATGCTGACCTAACCAGCTTGACCAAAATAGCTCAGTTCAGTCTGTGAGAGGGCAAATCAATATTGCTATTCAGGCAGAATACTCATCAGATCTGCCAGTGCCATGTGGTGAAGATGTTTAAGAGCTGTATTTACTCCCTGTTACAGTGATGACTAAGCAACCTGATACAGCAGTCTGGATGTTGGTAAACCTGTTTACAGTAAAATACTGGCAACCACAACTGCCAGTATTTTACGGTGAATCTATTAATGGTATTTTACTGTAAACCTGTTTATGGTATATTACCATTAATCGGTTCATGGTAAAATAATGGCAGCTGTGGTTGCCAGGATTTTACCATAAATTCAACATTTTTTTTTTATGCAGTGTGGATATATATATATATATATATATATATATATATATATATATATATATATATATATATATATAAACTGATTGTTATGGCATACTAACAAATCAATACTTCTGGGTAGGCGTAGTTCATAAAAACAATACGACAAGGGAAAATGTATTATGTACATATTATGCACATGTATATTTCAGACTAGGGCTGCAACCATTCCTCGAGTAACTTGAATAATTTGATTATAAAAAAATCCTCGAAGCAAATTTGTTGCTTCGATGCTTTGTTTAAACTCTGCAGCACTCGGGTGTCTCCATGTACAGGTGCTGTCATAAAATTAGAATATCATGAGAAGTTGATTTATTTCGGTAATTTCATTCAAAAAGTGAAACTTGTATATTATATTCATTCATTACACACCGACTGATATATATGTTTATTTCTTTTAATTTTGATGATTATAACTGACAACTAATGAATACAACATTACGATCTCACAGCCCCAATTTTTCAACATAAACGCTGATAACACAACAGCAGCAGCAGTATGGCAGGCTCTTTTAACATAAAATCCATTTATCTGACTATCAGTAATTACATTTAAGATATCTAAAATTGCATTTTTACTAGACAAAACTACATTTTAACTGTCCAGAATGGTATTTTAAGATATCTGCAATTACATTCTGACTAGTAAGAATAATAATTTAAGATATCTTCAATTACATTTTGACGAGTCAAAATTCCTTTCAAGATATCTCAAATTACGTCACCGGATTCATCATTTGACGGGTCACACATCCATTAATACAATTTAAGATATCTAAAACGTAATTATGACTAGTCAAAATTACGTTTTAGATATCTGAATTTAACGATTGCGTGAAGGCCCCCTTGTGCTGTACTGAGCTGTCCAAACAATTGCCTGTGTAGAATTTCAGGTGGCTGCAATGGCGCTGGCCGTTGTGGACAAAATTGTAATAAAATGCAACAATATAGAAAGAGCTCCTCAGTATGGGATATGCAGAGAGCGCGAGAATCGTGTACTTAAAGACTGCTTCAGAAATCTGCACAGAATCTCTGATTTTATGGCAGGCCGTTTTAACAAAATGCTCCGTAATACAAGATATCTCAAACGTCATTCTGGCTAGTCAGAATGTTAATTTAAGATATCTTAAATAGAAAAGCCGTCTGATTCAAGATATCTGTAATTCATTTTGAGATATCTTAAAAGCCATTTTGACTAGTCAAAATTATAGTTCTAGATATCTCTAATTTAGTTTTGCCTAGTCATTATTTGCTTTCAAGATATCTAGAATTTAATTTGCACTAGTCAAAACTATTTATCGCTATATCTTAAAATTCATTTAAGATATCTTGAAATATGGTGTCATTTAAGATATCTTTAATTAGAATTATGACTAGTCATAATTTAATTGTAGATATCTGAAATGGGATTTTCAGATAGTCAGTAATTCATTGAAGATATCTTGAATTGAAGCGGCCACACAAATGAATGGTAAATCTGACATCATTTCGACTAGTCAGAATGTAATTAGAGATATCTCAAATAGGTATTTTGACTAGTCAAAATATAATTAGAGATATCTCAATTTACTAATACGTCTAGTCATAAATCAATTTCAGATATCTGGAACGTAAGTGTGGTGAATTGGATTTTATGTTAAAACGGCCTGCCATATGAGCTGTCCAAACAATCACCTGTGTAGAATTTAGACATATGGCCATGTGTCTATGGCCATGGAGTTTACACAGTCTAATACGGTTTGAGGATATACTATGACATGCAGACATGTTGTCACGAACAACACGTTCACAACTGGACAAAGGCTACACATTCTTCATTGAACACATGGTTTGTTTTTCCATAAAAATTTTGAGATGTTTGAATCTAGTGACTTAAACCAAGGAAGAGAAGGTTTATTAGGGATCAATGAAAATAGATAATTAATTTTTGGTAAAACCATAATTTTAATGGCAGCAACTCTCCCCATGAGTGATATAGGTAAACTATTCCAACGTGATAGATCATCCTCTATTGTTTTTAATAAGGGGATATGATTTAATCATGCCAAGTCTGAGAGCCTGGCGGAAAAATTTATGCCTAAATATCTAATATTTCCTGACTTTAGTGGGGTCCTAGAGGTTCTGTGGAAATTACAATTCAGAGGCAAAACTGTTGATTTACTCCAATTGATAGAGTAATCAGATATAGATGAGAACTTATCTATCAGTGTGATAGTCTTCAAAAGAGAGCCTTGTGAATTCCCAAGGAAAAGTAATACATCATCAGCATAAAGGCTAAGTTTATGGTCCATATTTTCAGTTTGAATCCCTTTAATATTTACATTTTGACGGATTGGTGCTGCTACTGGCTCAATGAAAATTACAAAAAGAGAGGGAGAGAGTGGGCAGCCCTGCCTGGTGCCCCTCTGCAGACTGAAACTTTGGGAAATTAGATCATTTGTCCTAACACGTGCATTCGGAGAGCTGTGTCCGACCCTTGATAAAGCCTGTTTGATCTGGATGTACAATACACGGGGTAATATTTTCTAATCTTTTGGCAAGGGCTTTGCAAATTATTTTAAGATCGACATTAATGAGAGAGATTGGGCGGTAGCTGGATGGGAGTGTGGGGTCTTTGCCTGGTTTAAGAAGTAGGCTAATGTTAGCAGAGTTTAAGGTTGGAGATAATGTGTGATCATTCTGAATCTGAGTCACCATTCTGAAAAAAATGGGAGCTAGCTCAGACCAAAATTCTTTATAAAACTCGGCTGGAAAACCATCTGGGCCTGGGGCTTTATTATTTGGGAGATGCTGTAGGGCTTCACTAAGTTCAGACAATGAAAGGTAAATCCAGAGCTGCAGCCTGGCCGTCATTTAGTTTTGGTAGATTTATATTATTAAGAAATTCTTCAATTTCAGTATCAGATGGGTTAATCTGTGGTGAATATAAGGCTTCATAGGAGTCTTTGAAAGAGTTATTTATTTGTTGTGGGTCATGAGTAATAATACCAGTCGGGTCTTTAATAGAAAAAATAGCTGTTTTTTTCTTTATTCAGTTTTAATTGGTTGGCCAGGAATTTTCCAGATTTATTTCCATGCTCAAAGTTTTCCAAACGCAGCATCTGCAACATAAATTGTGTCCTCTTATCAATTATTTCATTTAACTCCAGTTTTAGTTTCCTCAGGTTGTTAATTATATGTTCTTGTGGTGAGGCAGCATAGGCAGTTTCTAAAGATTAAATTTTCTGTTCTAATTCTAACACAAGTGTTTTTTCTTTATTTTTCTTATGCGAGCAGTAAGATAATATTTTGCCCCGCATTACTGCCTTTCCTGCTTCCCAAAGAACACATGGTGATATTCCTGGAATATCATTATATTCTAAGTATGCTGACCACTCCTTTTTAAAATAATTAATAAAATCTTCTTCTTTAAGTAATGATGTATTAAATCTCCAGTTCCTGATTGATGCTGTGACTCTTTTCTAATTTGAAGCCTGCACTTTCAACACAAGTTGAACACGTGCAGAGTTCCACAGCTGGGAGCAGATAGGAGCAGATAGCTCCATGGTGCTGAGGCGGGCAGGGGGAACAGTCAGGCGGATAGAGGAGGAAGAGCGGAGGGTGCGGATGAGGTGATGTGAAGCAGTTCGATTAGATAAGGAGGGGCGAGGTTGTGGATGGTCTTGAATGCAAAGAGGAGGATTTTGAACTGAATTGTGAACTTAACTGGGAGCCAGTGGAGCTGCTGTGGGGTGATGTGGTGAAATGAGGGGATTTGGTGATGATGCGAGCGGCTGAGTTTGGAACTATTTGAAGCTTCTGGAGGGATTTGTGAGGGAGGCCAATTAGAAGGGATTTGTTCATAAAGACTGTTTTGAGTTAGATGGTGTGAAGTTGAATAGCAGCAGTTTTTTCAAGTATCTTGGAAATGAAGGGTAGGTTAGAGATGGGGCGAAGATTATTGTAGCTGTTTGGATCAGAACCAGGCTTTTTCAGGGTGACGGCTGCAGTTTGGAAGAGAGTGGGAACAATTCCAGAGGTAAGCAAAGAGGAAATAATGGCAGAAATGAAGGGGAGGAGGGACGGGAGGCAGGATTTAACCAGAGCTGTAGGAAGAGGATCAAGAAGACATGTGGAGGGCTTGGATTTCTGGATGAGCTCAGTGATTTCAGAGGGAGGTGGTAGCTGAAAGGTGGAGAGCAGCTGACAGAGGTGGGGGAGTTCAGATGGGGGAGGGGAGGAGAAACAGGACATAGGTGTTGGTGGATTTTGTTGATTTCTTCACTGACAAACAACATGAGGGAGTTACAGTGAGTGGAGTTCAGGGGTAAACCAGGGTCCAGAATGAGTGAAGGAACAGATTGTGTTTTCACTGGGGCGACAGAATTGAGACTGTCAGTTAAACAAGTGTTATACTGAGCAGACATGTGAGGAAGAACGGTCAGGATCAGAGCACTGGCAATGTTTGCAGAGAGGATATCCAAGTTGATGTCCCTGAATGAGATGGGCCATGGTGCTTTAGTCCAGGAGAGAAGGAGTGAAACACTGAATGAGAGCAAGAAATGATCTGTAACAGGAAGTTCATCTGTGGAGCAGCTCGAAGGGCTGAGGCCAGAGCAACAAATTAGGTCCAGAGTGTGTCCTTTGGTGTGAGGAGGGAAATTGATGAAATCCAAAAGTTTCCAGGCAGGATGAAAAGTCTTTGGTGAGAGGAAGATTGATATTGTCTCTGTGAATATTGAAGTAATATTACATTAGGTGAGAGAGTGACACATCTGTGGATGGAGTGAGCAAAGATACAAAGACGAACAGGATGGAATAAAGGCAAAACAAACTGTAAGAAGCAAGCAGCAAATGTCTGTCACAAGTGTGGGAAAAAGCATGAGCCCTGACAATGCCCAGCGTACGGTGCAGTGTGCCACAAATGTGGAAAGAACAACCACTTTTCCAAGGTATGTAGGGCTGGCACTGACAAAAGCAGCAGTAAAACAAAGACTGTGAACAACATAGAAAGTGAAGTGGACTCTTTATACATCGGCATGGTGCATTATGATGGGAAGAAAATGACTAGACAGATGAAAACCACTGTGTGGTATGAAACTGCCACAATCAGAAGCACAGGGACAAACTTCAAGCTTGATACAGGAGCGGACGCAAATGTGCTTCCCATGCATTTGTATCAGCAGTTACCCGGTCCATGACAGTTGCGACCCACAAAGATGATGTTAATTGCTTTTGGTGGTGCCCGCCTGCCTGTAGATGGTGTTGTGTCCCTAGAGTGCAGGACAACCAAACACAAGGCCCTGCTTGACTTCCATGTAACGAGCTGTGCAGACAAACTGATTCTCTGCAGAGAAGCATGTGAGGAGCTGCAGCTGTTAAAAATTAGGACTGCCTCCAGCCACCAAAGAGGAGCTACTGCAGAGATATGCAGAGGTCTTCACAGGTCTGGGTGAATTTCCTGGAGTCCACCATATACACATTGACCCAGCAGTCACACCGGTGATCCACGCATGCAGAAATGTGCCTCTCTCCATTACAGACTCATTAAAAAGACTCTGAAAGAACTACAGGAAAGGAAAGTGATAACACCTGTTAATGAGCCAATGCAATGGGTTAACAGTCTTGTTGCCACAAAGAAGAAAAATGGTTCGCTCAGGGTATGTTTGGACCCTTGCGATCTGAATCAAGCAGTTAAACGCCAACACTACTCCATTCCTACTCCCAAAGACGTACGCAGCAAATTAGCTGGAA
>CM024201.1:34669596-34715849 GCA_013435755.1 Amphilophus citrinellus | reverse complement strand
CCCATTTTTTTCAGAATGGTAACTCAGATTCAGCATGATCACATATTATCTCCAACCATGAACTCTGCTAACATCAGCCTGCTTCTTAAACCAGGCAAGGACCCCACACTCCCATCCAGCTACCGCCCAATCTCTCTCATTAATGTAGATCTTAAAATAATCTGCAAAGCCCTTGCCAAAAGATTAGAAAGTATTACTCCATTTATTGTACATCCAGATCAAACAGGCTTTATCAAGGGTCGGCACTCAGCCAATAATACACGTCGACTGATAAATATAATAGATTATTGTTCTATTAACAAATTAGAGACGACAGTCGTGTCTTTAGATGCAGAAAAGGCATTTGATCGGGTAAATTAGAGATTCTTACTAGCAGTTCTACAAAAATTTGGATTTGGTTCATCCTTTATAAACTGGATCAGAACACTACACAGCTCCCCAAATGCACGTGTTAGGACAAATGATCTCATTTCCCAAAGCTTCAGTCTGCAGAGGGGCACCAGGCAGGGCTGCCCACTCTCTCCCTCTCTTTTTGTCATTTTCATTGAGCCACTAGCAGCAGCAATCCATCAAAATGTAAATATTAAAGGAATTCAAACTGAAAATATGGACCATAAAATTAGCCTTTATGCTGATGATGTATTACTTTTCCTTGGGAATTCACAAGCTTCTCTTTTGAACACAATCACACTAATAGATAAGTTCTCATCGATATCTGATTACTCTATCAATTGGAGTAAAATCAAAACGAGTTTGCCTCTGAATTGTAATTTCCATAGAACCTCTAGGACCCCACTAAAGTCAGGAATATTAGATATTTAGGCATAAATGCCTACAAGGGTAACAGAATTTCTTAACCTCTGTACCCCAAAATTGTTGTCAAAATTATATAATTATTACTAAAAACTGATGATTCAGTTTCCCTCCCAACTGCAAAATGGGAGCGTGATCTTTCTGTTAACCTGGATCAAAATTTATGGACAGAAATATGTTTAAATATCTTCAAAATGACTAAAAGACCCCAAGTAGACAACTTATACAATATAAAAATTCTACATAGAACACACTATACTGGACAAAGGATGTTCCAAATGGGCCTTACGCACTCAAACATATGTACCCACTGTACAAGCAATTCAGAGGAGAATTATCTACATGCTCTGTGGTCTTGTGTACCAGTTCAGAGATTTTGGCAGAGGATATGTGAAGACCTATCCACATGGTTTAGCTGTTGTATCCCAACTTCCCCCAGGCTATGCATCTTAGGTGATGTTACTGAATTAGTAATGGAGTCAAATATATCACACACAGTTCTTACCGCCTTGTGCATCGCTAATACAACTATCCTCATGAATTGGAAGTCAAAAAAATAAACTATGTATTACTCAATACAGAAATTTATTAATAGATCATTTTAGTTTAGAGAGAATGTCTGCTTCTTCTAAAGATCAATTGGAGGAATTTGGAATCTCTTTGGTTCCCACTGATCAGCTCCATTACTTAGTGGGTGGTGGTTGGCTGTGGGTTTCTGCTCCTGATGTGCTTTGTAGGCGGTCGGGTGAGGACTCTGGGGGCCCCTGTGTAGCTGGTAGCCTCTGAGACTGGAGTCCTGGGCGACCTTCTGATGATGTCTGTGTGCCTGTTCTGGTTGATGGTGGTGGGGGGCTTGGATGGCGCTGCCTTACGGTCCTGGGGTGTGGGCCGGGGTGCTTGGGTGGTGGGTGCCAGCCCTCGGACGGTTGGCTGTCTTCCCTGTGTGGCTCGGGGGCTGGGGCCCGGGCCCTGCCGGCTCCCGGTGGGTCCCCCCTGGCGCTGGGGGGGTCTCTGCTGTCCCCGGGCGCGCCACCAGGTGGGGTGGGTTGACCTGGCCTGCGTCTGGATGTCCGGTCTGCGCTTTTGGGGCCCTGGGGTGCCTGCATTGCGGGGGGGTGGGGGGTGGGGGGCCGCAGTGGGGTGGTTGGTGGGGAGAGGGCACCGTATTTCCAACTCAGGCCAGTATGTCCTGTTGCTTGTTTGTGTCTATTGTCGAGTGATTGGGCGTCTAGTGTGAGTGGGCTACCCTCTGCGATGGGGGTGGTGGCACCAGTCTCAGGTGCTGCAGTGCTCCGGGATGCTGTCACCGTGGCCCTGGGTTCACCCCCCCCCCGCCCTGGGCTGGGGTGTGGGAGATCGGGGTGCCTATTGAGCCAGTGGACAGCTGGCTCTCTTCTTCCAGGTTTTTTTTTTTTTTTTTTTTTTTTTCCCCCTTCCTGGTCATATCCCCCCCCCCCCCCCCAAGGTCACTGTTGGCCCTGGGGTGGTTTCCACTCGCCCCATCTTCAGAGGGTGGGTAGCTATGAATGAATGTGTGTCTTTGTATTTGTCATAGTCTTCGTAAGTATGGGTGGGTGAGTGGATGTATATGTATGGTGTATCTATGTTTATATATGTATGAGTGAGTGTGTATGTGCATGTATATGTATTTGTGCATAAATGTGTACATGGGTGTGCTTGTGGGTGTGCGTGGGGTTGTATGTTTGGCTGGACCTGGGTCTGGGCCTGTGCCTTGCCTCCTGGCCGCTCCTTGCTGGTTGCCTCTTCCCCCTTGCCCCCCTGGGGTGTGGGTACCTCCGGTTCCTGGGTGGGGCTGGATGTTCTGGCGTGGGTGGTGACCTGCTCCCCTGGGGGCTGCGGCGCGGGGCTGCATTGGCCTCTTCGGCGTGGGGGGGGGGGGGGGGGGGGGCTCTGTGGGGGTTCGGGCAGTCCTCAGGTGCCGGGGCCCTGGGGCCCTGCTGCCGGCCCGTGCGGGGGGCTGGCCGCTGGGAGGGGCTGGGTTCTCGTTGCCTCGGATTCTCTGGTGCCCTCGCTCCTTGACTGTGGGGGGGGGGGGGGGGGGCTCCGTCCGAGACCTCCCTCCCCTGTCTGCTGGGGTGGGTGTGCGGTTGTGTTTGGAATGAGTGGCCGCGGGTCTTCGTAGGTCTTGGTGGGCTGCTGGCGGCCTGGGCTTCCTGAGGCTCTCTTTGTCTGCCTCTAGCTTCTGATGGGCAGAGCTGCGGCATTCTGCCCTCATTGGTAAGTACATTTCATGACACAAACACAAATACTCACGTAATCATAATACAAAAGGGTTGGTCTGTGTAATCAAGCAATTTTTGTTTTCCCCACACAATTTTTAATTTTGCAAGTATTGTCAGTATCTTTTATGTTTAACAAGTGACTAATTATTTGGTTTATTCATCCTATTTTTTTTCCTCTCTATTCTCTTCTTTCCCTTCTCTCTTACTCTCTTTCTCTCTCCCTTTTTATTTTCTTCTTCCTAAGCCTGTCAGCTCTGGCAAAATTCATCACACAGTATGCTAAAAATAATTCAAATAAAATAAAGGGTCACACACTAACAAGAGAAGCCTTTCAGGTCACAGTTCTGTTTGCAAGATCTGCCAGACATGACAGGCTTTAAAAAAAAAAAAAAAAAAAAAAAAAATGTTAGGCGGGGAAAATCCCAGGGAAGGTCCGGATAGGGCGTACATTCGTAGGGGCCAAGCGTGGGGAAGCACACCAGTGGAGAGAGGGCGCCTCTCTGGATCGAGAGAAGGAGAAGTAAATGTTTGGCAGCGAGAAGTAGTGTTATACAGATTACTCCAAGTAGATGCAGAGGGTCTTACTTGTGCGCCGGTCTGGTGAAATCAAGGAAGTGGTAATGTAGTTGCTGTGAAGGCCTTGAGGTTGTCCAGGAGGGCAGGCAGGCAAAAGGTAGGTATGGCAGGTGGGAATATCCAAAGTACTGGCAAATGGAAACAGAGTTGAACCTAGCAGTATAGGTGCAAGACAAACACAGAGGAATGAGCGAAAGCACAAAATCCAAAAGAAGGCCTGGGTTTCCTACCACACAATAGCAGACACTCTGGCAAAGACTGGGGCATCAGGCAGAGCCTTAAGTACAGCATAGATGGCCACCAAACGAGAAACAGGTGTTGACTGCCCTGACCACCAGTCCCGCCCTCGAGGGGCGGAGGGACTCCATGCTGCCTACGTCCTGGAGGAAAAGGAAAAGAAAAAGAGCACCACAGCAACAACACCACCACATCCTGATACAGACTGTCTGCAGCTGCCTTTAAAAAGTCACTTAAAATCTATTTAGTTCACTTTGAGAATCTGAGATTTGCTTAAATGTGTTTAAAGAGTGTTTACTGAAATATATTGTGAATATATCGGCGTCTTCTCTGGTTTCCACCTGCAAACTGTCCAGATCCTCTCCGCCGTGCTCCAGAGTGCTGAAATTATTGGAAAAATACCCAGAAATATTCTTTATTACCTTTCAGGCTGTCTAAAAGTGAGCTGGAGGAGAAACTAATCACTGAAATGTTTGCAGTCAGCGACGCCACCATGTTCAGTACTGCCCAGATTCACGCTGAGATCTGGCGTCACTGCAGCACAGCGCCACCTACAGTACCGATGCTGCTGCTGCCTTTAACCATGACGAGTTTGAGCTCCTTTCATCTGTCGAGGTCCTTTTGAACGCAGCCTTGAAGTGCACTCTCACCACAGCCTTAGAGAGGCAACACTGACACAGAGACACACAACCATTCGCACTCACATTCACACTTTCAGTCAGATTAGAATCAGACATTAATCTGAGCCCATGCTGTCTTTGGATTGTGGGAGAAAGCTGGAGTACCCGGAAAGAACCCACACAGACACGGGGAGAACATGCAGACTCCACAGAGAAATAACCTGGGCTGGATTTGCACCAGAGACCTTCCTGCTGTGAGGTGACGCTGTCACTAACCACTGATATCATTATAAAAAGGTTGCTCAGCTTTACATTTGGAACTGTGAGCTCGTGTCAGCTGAACAGCAGTGTGAACTTCTGTTTGTCCAGCATCTTTTCTGGAAGTTGAGGAAACTCAAAAATCTGTGCAGCTTCTTCCTGAACTTTTTACGCTGGGCCTCCTCATTAAATTTAGTTTGGACAGCAGCAATGGGAATGACTACAGAAGCAAATTCACTCTAACACTCAGTCATCATTAGCATGCTGGAATATTTATTTTGAAGCTGCTGTGGATTTTGTGTTTCTGCAGACCCCGGACATCCTCATCCTGAAACTGATGCACTAAAGGCTTCATCCTTTATCTTCAAGAAGCTCTGCTGATCATGAAGAGCCACCAGCTGAGCTGATCTGAGGACAGTATGAGCACATTTTTGACAACATCTGACATCAGCAGCTATTTTTAAAGGTTAAAAATGTCACGACCCAGGGAAGGAGAGGACAAAACGGGCGGTAGCTGATGTGAACAAAAGTGCAAGTTTATTTACAGTGCAGATGGGAGATATGCGGAGGCAGGAATGTCCAGGGAAACAGGGATGAAACGACAGGGGGGAGAGTGGGTGAAGAGGATCGAGGCGCTGGAGAGAATCCGAGGAGAGGAGGGGAGGCAAGGCAGGTGAGTGAACGAGCAGGTGAATCCAAGAAACGGCAGCGGGCACGGGGTGAGATGACGTGGTAAGCGGAGGGCAGGATTTCCAAAGTGAGCGAGCAGGAGCCGACACGGGAATCTGAGGAGGACGAAAAACGGAGAGCAGGTAAGTCATAGGAGAATACACGAGAGAGAGTCACAGAAAGGAGCCGACACTAACTTAGGAGTAGTCAATGATCCAGCGAAGATCGAAGGTCTGCTGGCAGCTTAAGAAGACCTTCCTGATGACCCGATCAGCTGCAGGTGTGGTGACGCAACGCCCAGCGTATCCGCCCCGAAGAGGTGGAGACACCGGAAACCCTTCGCCGTGATCCGCAGGACACACACACACACACACACACACACACACACACACACACACACACACACACACACACACACACACATAGACACACACAGAAACCTCCCTAGGTTATGACAAAAAAGTGAGCAGTGTTTTTAAGCCTTCACTGTCTGATAACGATGCTTACTTAAACTGGACATTAGCTGATAGCGCTATTTTTTCTTATTATTTTGCTTTAGTTGTATTATTATTATTATTATGTTTAGTTTCTGCTTCAGTGACGTTCTTTGAGATCTTCTCTGAAATGTGTCCCACACTGCTGAACAACATTCAAACTTTCCACAGTTTTCTTCATAAAGGAGCTCCTGTGGAGTCCTGGATCAGAGCCATGATGGAGGAGCTGCTGGAGGAGCAGACTGTCCCTGGATCAGTTGAAGCTGCTGTCTTGGTGGAGGCTGCAGCTCTCCTTCAGAGCCTGGCTGACTGCCACAGATTTTGGTGTGATGTTTGCTCTGCTCTACACTCTCAGCTCTGAGCATCCACAGAGCTGCAGCTCCACATTTAAGACAGTGCAGAAAGTTTGGTTGGAGTTGGAGAAACATGCTGAGCTTGAATGAAGGTGCTGAGAACCAAAGTGTTCCAGTAACAGACTCTGAGTGCTGGACTGAACCTGATCAAACTGTTACAGAGGGCTAGTTACCCTGTGGTGGACTGCTGACCTGTCCATGCATACATGCAGCCTTACAGTGTGTTTATCTTTGTGTTGGTGTTTCAGCATCATAATTAATCATAATTCATTAACAACCTCATTAATGTTGTTCCAGGAGCATCGCTGAAACTGAGCCGTCACCTTGTTGTGAAGCAGTGGAGACGTTTTCTGGCAAAAACACTTGAAAACAGAAGTCAGTGTGATTTTATTTTTCAGGATGTTTCAGCTTCAGTTTGCTCAGGTTTAGGCAGCAGAACCACTCGGTTAGATTGAGGTTAGTTTGAGGAAAGTTTGGCCTTCAAATCAAATGTGAACCATGTGTTTGAACTTTTTTAAGCAGAAAACCTGAAGACAAATTTCTTTCGTGTCCAAACTAGTTGAGGGGCGGCCTCTCCCATCTGTGAACCCTCAGCACTGCCTCACTCATCCAATACTAGACACCCCCACTGTGGAAATCAGCACTTTGACTGTTTCTCAGGTCAGGTTGAGGTTCAGCATTTAGCATTTCTCCACTCTTTTTCCCTGAGTCGCCACATGATGTCACAGCATGTGATTGGTCAGTTTGAATGAAGCTCCTGGAAGCACATTAGTTATGATGCTGTAGGAACAGCAGCACAGGGATATCAGCCTGTTAGTGGGAGCTCCATGTGGTGGTTCCTTCTGCCCTGTTTGTGATTTAGTGCCAGTCTGACAGTGTGACGGCGCCCTCAGGAAGATGATTCTAAAATCAGCTCTGATGTTGTTTCTTCTGTGCAGGTGAAGCAGTGCCCAGCTTTTAGAGAACATCAGGAGAATAAGGAGAACTCCTGTTTGAGCCACTCTCCAGTCAGAAGGTGGCAGTAATGCACCTTAAACATGTGTGTGCCAGCTGGGATTAAAACATGTGTCCAAACACTCTTCCTGCAGCGCCCTGTGCTGTGAGGGCAACATGACCTACAGTCTGTTCCTGAGTTCAAATGTGCTCATTAGGATGAACTCCTGCAGATGTTTCTGCTCATTATGGAGGTGGTCCCAACATATATCCCCATCACTACATAACAACAGCTGAGAGTCTGAATCAATAAAGCAGAAAAGCTAATTATTGATCCAGCAGCACAGAAACAGACAGACAGCAATCAGAAGAGAGAAGCTCCTGTCTCTTTAAGAAACACATCTGTCAGACATTTTCACCTTTCCACAGAGTGTTTGTTCTAAATCCAGCCATGGGCTGTCTAAAGGGCTTGATTTGATCCACCTTGAAACATACTGCAATACACTGGCTAAGAAATAGTGATAAAAGTTTGGAAGTTCTAGACCACTACTGCATTTTAGCTTTTGTAATGTCTTCAAACTTATTCTTGAGGTCTTATTTCTCCATAAAAATTTTGAAATGTTTGAGTCTAGTGACTTAAACCAAACTCTCCCCATGATAGATATAGGTAGAGAGTTCCAACGTGTGAGGTCATCCTCTATTGTTTTTAGTAGGGGAATATGACTTAACCGTACCAGGTCTGACAGCCTGGAGGAAAAATTTATACCTAAATATCTAATGTTGCCAGATTGTAGTGAGGTAGTGGTGATATTCTGATAGTTACAATTCAAAGGTAAAACTGTTGATTTACTCCAATGGATGGAGTAGTTTGATATAGATGAGAACTTATCTATAAGTGTGATTGTCTTCAGAAGAGTCGTTTGTGAGTTCCCAAGGAAAAGTAATACATGATCAGCATGAAGGCTTTATCTTATGGTCTGTGTTTTCTGTTTGAATTCCTTTAATATCTACATTTTGTCGGATTGTTGCTGCTAGTGGCTCAATGAAAATGACAAAAAGTGAAGGAGAGAGTGGGCAGCCCTGCCTGGTGCCCCTCCGCAGACTGAATCTTCGTGAAATAAGATCATTTGTCCTAACACATGCATTTGGGGAGCTGTGTAGTGCTCTGGTCCAGTTAATGAAGGATGAACGAAATCCAAATTTGTGTAGAACTGCAAACAGAAATTTCCAGTTAACCCGGTCAAATGTCTTCTCTGCATCTAAAGAGACAACTGTTGTTCTTAATTTGTTAATGGAACAGTAATCTATTATATTCATTAGTCGGCATGTATTATTGGCTGAGTGCTGAATCTTTAGATGGAATGATTTTTTTCTAACATTCTGGCAAGGACTTTGCAAATTATTTTAAGGTCTACATTAGTGAGAGAGATTGGCCTGTAGCTGGATGGGAGTGTGGGGTCTTTGCCTGGTTTAAGAAGTAGGCTAATGTGTTCATGTTTGGAGAGACCATGTGATTGCTCTGAATTTGAGCTACCATTCTGAGAAAAGAGGGTTTTAGGACAGACCAAAATTCTTTATAAAACTCTGCTGGAAAACCATCTGGGCCTGGGGCTTTATTATTTGGGAGATGCTGTATTGCTTCATTAAATTCAGATGTGAGAAAGGTGAATCAAGAGCCGCAGTCTGTTCACCATTTAGTTTTGGTAGATTTATATTATTAAGAAATTCTTCAATTTCAGCATCAGATGGATTCATCTGTGATGAGTATAAGGCTTTATAAAAGTCTTTGAAACATTTACGTATTTATTTGTTGTGGGTCGTGAGTAATATTACCAGTCGAGCCTTTAATAGAATAAATAGCTGTTTTTTCTTTATTTAATTTTAACTGGTTGGCCAGGAATTTTCCAGATTTATTTCCATGCTCAAAGTTCTCCAAACGCAGCCTCTGCAACATAAATTGTGTCCTCTTATCAATTATTTCATTTAACTCCAGTTTTAGTTTCCTCAGGTTGTTAATTATATGTTCTTGTGGTGAGGCAGCATAGGCAAGTTTCTAAAGATTTAATTTTCTGTTCTAATTCTAACATAAGTGTTTTTTCTTTATTTTTCTTATGCGAGCAGTAAGATATTATTTTGCCCCACATTACTGCCTTTCCTGCTTCCCAAAGAACACATGGTGATATTCCAGGTAGATCATTATGTTCTAAATATGTTGCCCACTCCTTTTTGAAATAATTAATAAAATCTTGTTCTTTAAGTAATGATGTATTAAATCTCCAGTTCTTAATTGTTGATGTGACTCTTTTCTGTGTCAGAGACATAGACACCGGTGCATGATCACTGATAGTGATAGGATGAATCTGAGTGTCTGTGATATCCATCATCATGGAGCTGCTAACTAAAAAGTAATCTAAGCGGGAGTGAGAGTGATGTACTGGTGAGTAAAAAGCATAATCTCTCATATAATCATATAATCTCTGACTTACCTTTCATAAGCTCCAGTATTAAACATCATAACCACTTTCAAAGTCTTAACATAAACACCTCTCTGACAGCCTGGTGGGAATTTTTAAAGATAACTACAAAGTCTTCACTTATACCATGTAAACTGACACCCATTTGGAACAATCCAGATATATGTCAGACAAAGAAAGTACAAAATTTTTCAGCATGGCAAGAGAAAGGAATAAAGAATCTAGAACATGTTATTCAAGATGGAACCTTTAATTCATGTGAAGAAGTTGTTACAAAATATGGAATTGGTAACAGCGAATTTCTCGAATATCAGCAATTGAGGTCCATCATACAGGCAAGGTTTAATTTAAATAATCTGAAATTAGAAATCCCTGTATTGATAACAGAATTTCTAAATCTATGCCCCTAAATTGTCATAAAAAATATCTAAGTTATTATTAAAAATTAATGATTCCCTCCCAACTGCAAAATGGGAGCGAGATCTTTCCATCAACCCAGATGAAAACTTCTGGACACAGATATGTTTAAACACTTTCAAAATGACTGAAAGTCCAAATTTACAACTCAAACAATACAAAACTCTTCATAGAATACACTATACAGGGCACAGGATGTTCCAAATGGGCCTCAGAGACACAAATATATGCACCCACTGTTCAGGCAATCGTGCTGAGAACTATATGCATGCTATGTGGTCTTGTACACCTGTTCAGAGGTTCTGGCAGAGAACATGTGAAGACTTATCCACATGTTTTAATTGCGGTATCCCAGCATCACCAAAACTGTGCGTTTTAGGTGATGTGGGTGAATTAAACATGGAAGCAAATATATCGTTCTTACTGCCTCATGCATTGCTAAGAAAACTATCCTCATGAATTGGAAATCCAAAAATGATTTTTCATTACTCAATATAGGAATTTACTTTTAGAGCACATTAGTCTGGAAAGAATGTCTGCCACCTCTAAAAAACATTTGGACAAATTTGAATCTCTCTGGTCCCCACTGATCAGCTCCATCACTTAGTCAGGGTGATTGGCTGTAGTCTTGTCTTGGGGTGGGCCAGGGGATTCGGGTGTCTGATGGTGGAGACGGTGACTGCCGTTTTGTGGTTTCTGTGTGCAGGCCCTGGATGTTGGTGGTTGGGACTTGGACGGGTGCGCTTATGGTCTTGGGGTGTGGGGGCTGGGGTGCCCGTGGTGGTGGGGTCGCCCGTTTCCCGGTTGGGCCCCTTCCTGCGTTGGGGGGTCTGTGCCCCCTTGGGCGCACCGCCGAGTGAGGTGGGTTGGCCCGCATGGAGGTGTCTGACCATCATTCTGGGATTCTGGGGTGCCCGCACATCCTTTGGGATGGTGGGGCACTCAGGTGAGGGAGCAGCAGTTTCTCACAGGCCTCTTTCCCACCAACAGGATTCTGGAGCCTGTGCTGTAATTTGAACCGTTAGGCGGGTTTTCCACCGCCGAAACACTCGGTGCTCGGCCGAAAAATGGGTTCAATTCCGGCCCCACAAGCTAGCTGGTCTCGAACCATGAACGCGTGACGAAAGCGGCAGAAGGGCATGACTCTGCCGTCTCAACATCAAGTTTTCTACCATATTACATGTGTATTACCTGAGAAAAGCGAAGCGATTTTCACGGCTGTGAATTAGGTTGGGCTCTAAGGCTGAACTTGCTGCTTTGTATCGGTTCATATCACAGATAAAAGGACACAAAGTGCGTACTTGTCGTCTTGCTCTAATCGCTGTCTGTGTTTCCCTCTGTGCTGCACACAGATGCTGCAGTAGTTTGGTTTGGACCCTAAAATGTATTTGCAACACAAGAAAGGGGAGCGTGTTCTCCCACGTTTGTGCGCTTCGGCTTCTGTGTCCAGACGAGGACCCGCCCACACTCATACGTAAAGGAGCAGTTCACAGAAACGCGGTGGGAACGCGGGCCCGTTCTTTCCAATCCAATCCAACTTTATTTATAGAGTGCTTTAAAAGACAACAAAGTTGAACAAAGCACTTCCCAGATAAAAGACAGCAATACAATACAGAACAAAAAATAAACACATAGAAAAATAATAATCATTTAAAAGGATAAACCATAAAAGGAGTACTAAATAAAAATATAAAAACAGTTCCCAAAATGACTCAAACTAACTAGAGACTGATATTTTGAAATGCCTTAGAGAAAAGGTGTGTTTTTAAACGAGATTTAAAGACCTCTAGTGTTGGGGCCAGCCTAACATAGAGAGGCAACCCATTCCAAAGTTTAGGCGCCACCACAGAAAAAGCTCAGTCACCCCGGTGTTTCAGTCTCGACTTGGGGACAGCAAGAAGTAGCTGGTCAGCCGACCTGAGGGACTTTTGTGGGGTGTATGTGTGTAAGAGATCTGTTAGGTATGTGGGGGCCATGCCACTTAAAACTTTAAAAGCAAACAATAAAATTTTAAAATTAATTCTAAAATAGACAGGCAGCCAGTGTAGAGAAGCAAGAACAGGGGTGATGTGCTCGCATTTACGTGTCCCTGTCAATAGACGAGCAGCAGCATTTTGGACCATTTGTAAGCGCGACAGTAAAGCCTGGTCAATACCGACATAAAGTGCATTACAATAATCAAGACGGGTGGTCACAAATGCATGCAAAACCCTCTCTAAGTCTCGAAAAGATATAAATGATTTAATTTTGGAAAGCTGTCTCAGCTGAAAAAAGCCATTTCTCACCACTGTTTATCTGTTTGTCCATTTTAGAAGCTGTATCGATTTTTACCCCAAGATTGGTCACAACTGTTTTTACACAGGATGTAAGTGGACCCAGGTCAGATGGTGGAACACCTGGGCCACTTTTATAATGACCTCTGTTTTCTTTTCATTACAGTCCAAGAAGTTCAGAGCCAGCCACGCTCTGATATCCTTAAGACATTCTAACAAAGGTCTAAAAGAGTTAGGGTCTTTACGCTTGAGTCACTGCATGAAAAGTGCGACAGTTTCTGGCATGTAATATTGCCACGCTCCTTGAGCTTTAGGGCTCTCAGCAGGAGGCTTTGGCCAGAACAATAAACTGCAGGGAAACTGCCGTGGACTCTCTGTGTCAGTGCTCCCTCAGCTCCCCCCCTCTCCTCAGGTCTAGGGCAGGCTGTCATATGTAAAGGAGGTTTCTGTGAGTCATACAAATGCAAATCAAGTACTCACCAGTGGTCATCAGTACTCGCCAGTGGTCTACCCCTCCCAACAGTTGTAAGCAGCATATTTTTATTTTGAGATATATTTAATCAAATTTACATTATCATCTTTTAAGCCTTTTTCCATTTCAATGTAACTACACATAAATTATACAGCGAAACATTCAAACAAGACTAAACTCAGAAGAAGTCATTCTATTTTATAAATTAGAATTATCTAGTTGGAAATATACTTTTGGAAGTTTTCAGCTTTTGTCCCTTTTTCCAATAAGGCTGTGAGCTTCTGTCTGTGAGCTTCTGTCTGTGAGCTTCTGTCTGTGAGCTTCTGTCTGTGAGCTTCTGTCTGTGAGCTTCTGTCTGTGAGCCTTTGTCATGGAGTTTTTTGTGAACCCTGAACTTTAGTGGACTGAGGGAGATAAACAAAGGCTATAACTTGATTTTGGTGACACTACAAGCATTATTTTCATTGAAAAGCAAACTCAGTTTTCAGTCTAATCCACTGTAACAAAAAGTCTGTCACACCATCATCCTCTTCTGTGCAGTGGCTTCCCAGCTAGCATTGAACATTCAGACAACATCCCATGAACGCTGCCATAAACGTTCAGTGAATGTTCACATGCATTAATGACATTAAAGACTACCAAGGCAGATGGAATAAGAAAACATATAAACATATAAAACATATAAACTTTTATTTTGCTATACATGGATGTACATAAGAGATATCAGCAAAACCTTCATGAGAAAAATGTAAAAAAAAAACAAAAAACAAAAACAGACAGTGGATGTGTGTCTTCCAGCTCATAGGGGGTCGTTTTGACTGTTGGGTTTTCTCTGTATTATTGTAGGGTCTTTACCCACAATACAAAGCGCCTTGAGGCAACTGTTTGTTGTGATTTGACGCTATATAAATAAAATTGAATTGAATTGAAATGAAATGAATTGAATTCCTTGTGGCAGCGTCCTCGCCTCTGATTGGACAATACAGATCACGTGCGGGATCACGCTGAAGGTCTCGCAAGACCAAATGAAAATCAGCGCGGTCGTTCTCTTCCGTTCAAACTGAATGGCGTTCTTTGTCTACGCTGCTTTCCTGGTACGACAATGGACGTCGTCTATATTTTCAACACCCCAGAAGCTCCTCGTGAAAGCGGGTCTCTCTACCGGCCAGCTTCAATCAGCCCCGCTGCAGACGAGAAGACACTGCTGGCTGCACTGAGTAGGTTATCTCCTGTTTTTTCGCAACTTAAAGACAAGATGGCGTCTATTGTGTAGAGACTCGATGCTCTGGACTCTAACAAAGAAAAGACGGCAGCACAATCCGAAAACTGCGGTAAGACTTGGTCGTTTCTAAAACAAAAATACTAAGAGTGGCAGAATGGTCACAGTAAGCTGACAGACGTATTGTGATTTGGTTTCTTATTTTTATTTGGTTTCATCTTACAGGAAGCAGTTCCTGCACAACTCTGAATCCAATAAAAGCCGGTATGATCCTCTGCAGAGGTAAGAATCAAAAACAAAGCAGCAGTATTCAATGTGTGGAGGAGAGAAGAACTTAAAATGTTTTTACTCTTATTTATTTTCACCTTTATTTTCCACAGACTGTGTTCGCCTCACAACGCGAGTGTGAGTGTTCCTAATGCGTGGACCGTGATATAATTGTAACTATCTGTTGGTGTTGTTTGTTTGTGTGTTTTTTGCCTGGATATGTTTATGTATACACTGTGTTTATGCTCTTTATTTACAATATACAAAAATGTTTTCCAGCTTCTTGTTAAACCTACAGACGGTCCGCCGCAGCTTCCGCTACAGTCAGCCTCACGTTCAGGAAAAGGCGGCAGCCATTAAAAATCCTGCTCGGGGATGTGCAAGAAGGAAGCCGGTAAGACGTGTTGGATTGTTTTGTTGGTCTGCTGTATTTGTGTAGTTAGCTTGTAAATGCAGTTTTATTTTGGGGAAATATTACTTATTGTTTTTTTTAACTTTATATAAAATCTGGCTTCTTTTGAACAACCCAAAATGTATATAAAAAGGTGATGCAGTGAAGGTGAAAAGAATTAACACTGAATGTTTATAGTTTTAGCAGCTGTAACATTTTGGGACCTAAAAGATAAAAAATGTGTAATCAGTTTAAAGGTGCCTCAAGGGTTAATGACCAAAATCACTCAAGTACTTTTATCAATGTTACATTTTTTCAAAGTACTTGTTCATTTGTCTTTTATTCACAGGATGCACAGGAGTCGGTACTTTGTCACATAACCATTGTTTCTGATGACAAAGATGGGCTGATTAATTTTTTTGTTTGTTTTTTTTGCATTCAGGGTCTTATCTGCTATGTGTGCATTCAAAGTCAAGAGACTCAAACTTTCAGTGTAGTTTCCAGATTTTTCACAATATTTCATTTAGTTTCATAATTACTTAATGTGTGCTCTGTGTCAACAGCTGCTGGAGGCGAGGGCGAGTGACCTGGCAGTGAAGGAGGTTGCCTTCTGGGATGGTGTCACCACTGACCTCATGTTGGATGAGGAGGATGGCGTCTCAGAGGGCGTATCGAGCTGGATTAAGACCCCCAAGCTTCCCCAGCCAGGATCTCAGTGACCTCTGAGCCAAACTGCAAGACAGACTAGAAGCTCACCCTAAATACAACGCCGTGCACCATAAGTGTTTGTATGCTGGACCATGCTCTGAGAGAAAGCCACCATCAGAAGTAGCAAAGCATTATATGTCATAATGTTTTTGTTTTATATATATATATATATATATATATATATATATATATATATATATATATATATATATATATATATATATATATATATGGATTATATGATGTGTGTATGTGCATATTGCTTTGTAAATAAAAAAAAAAAAGAAATTCAAACTTGTGCCTCCCAATTTGTTTGTCTTAATTGAATTCCTTTTAGTTGAGGTTATTAGCATGGCATGAATACAACATAACATACAAGGTATATCACAGAAATAATAATTAAAAATAATTTTTATTACCGGGTTATTATTTATTAGGGAGGGGCTTACCCAGGCCTGTCTTTATAAAGGCCAATGGGGGACAGATCTACCAACCAATCACATGTGAGTGCTGAATTGTGATGGCATTTTTTTCATCCAATGACAGGGAAGCCATGTGGGTCTGTTGCCGCTGCTTCGGCTTGCAGCGCTGCTATTCATATATAAAGTAGTCAACGCCTGCTGGCTCCCCCCGTACCTTTACCCCCCGCTGCTTCTGGTACGTAAATGACCATATCCGTCTCAGGCGAACGAAAATGCGCATCCCCGTATGCTGACGAAAGCTGCCGTTTACTAGCGGTGCCCGCGTCAGTATACGGGGACGAATATGCTTCTTTTTGTGCAGTGTTTGACACAACAGGAAGCTTTGAAATCGGTCTAACATTGGATAACAAAGAAGCATCCAGGCCAGGTCGTTTCAGTAAAGGCTGTACCACTGCCTGTTTAAAGGATACCGGTACTTCACCCAAGGTCAGACTGCTGTTTATAAGCCTTTGAATATAAGGTCCAATAGTGCCCCAAACCTCTTTAAAAAACTGAGTGGGGAGAATATCATTAGGAGATCCTGATTTAATTTTCTGTAACAATTTTCCCCAGATATAATAGAGACACAGGTTCAAAATGGCTAAAAACTGCAGGTGGAGTGGTGACAATGGAAGGGTCATAGGAAGGGGGTGAAATACGTGCTTTGATAGTCAAAATCTTGTCAATGAAAAAGTTTAGAAAATTTTCACACTTTTCATCAGAAGCTTCCAAGCAGCTAGATTGTGGAGGGTTAAGAACAGAGTTTAAAATGCTAAATAAGACACGGGGCTTGTGACTGTTGTTATTGATTACATTCTTAAGCGTTTCGCCGGGTTATTGGGAACAGCACGGGCACTGGCACACGAACTGGTTCCTCTGCGGTGGGAAAGTAGCAACAGGGGGCTGGTAGGTCCCTTACTCAGGACCACTGTGTGTGTGTGTGTGTGTGTGTGTGTGTGTGTGTGTGTGTGTGTGTGTGTGTGTGTGTGTGTGTGTGTGTGTGTGTGTATGTGTGTGGGTGTGATGTTTGTTGTAGTTGTGTGTATGTGTGTGTGTGTGAGAGATATTTGTATGTGTGTGGTGTGTGTGTGTGTGTGATATTTGTTGTCTTTTGTATGTGTGTGTGGGGGGGTGTTTTGGTGTTGTGCTTGTCTGTGGTGTGGACTGTGGGTGCCGGCCTTGGGCACGGTGGTGCCCTGGGTGTGTGGCCACTTCAGGCCCTGGACCTGCCTTCCCTGCACTGTGGTTGGGTGTAGGGATCTGGGGTGTTTAGTGAGCCAGTAGTTTGCTGGCTCTCTTCTTCTGGGGTTAGTTCTCTACCTCTCGGTCATACATATCCTGGCCACCTCAGCACCGTGGCCCCACGTCTCTGTTCACTGCTGCCTGCTCTTCAATTTTATTTACATCTTAGACATTGAGGGACTTGGGGGGGTGGTGTGGATGGGCACTGTTGCTCAGTGCTCATATTACATCCGTCCCTCCAATTTTAATAGCACTGTAGCTTTCACACAGCCATACATATTCTTCCCACTACATACACTCACATACACCCAACACATCACTCCAAACACATTGAGTGGGAGGAGGGGGAGGGCGGGTCTTCCACACCCCAGTTTCATGCACCCTGCCTGGGGTAGGGACTGGCTAGTGGTTTGGGGTCGGGTTGGCTGCTTCCCTGGGGAGCCGCTGGCTCTGTGCTGCTATCTGCTCGCCCACACTTGGTGTCCATGTGAGTTCGGTGTGTGCGCATGAATGTGTGATGGTCATATGTGTGAGTATGTGTATATGACGTGTGTGTGAGTGTGTGTGCCTGTGTGTGTGTGTGTGTGGACAGCAAGGCCTGGGTCCAGTGGCGGTTTCTGATATGGGCGATATGTACAGCCGCCCAGGGAGGCTTTTCATCTAGGGCGGCATGACCGCCCCCCTCCCCCGCAACACATTGCAATCGCCGCAGCAGCGCCTACCGCACTACTCCACTTGTGGGGTAATGGGCGCCTTCTGCCTGCTGTGTGGTGCATGTAGCTTTCTGCCATGACAGACAGACAGCGGAGAGGAGAAGGGGGCGGGGCAGCGCTGTATGTGTTTGTAACAAGATTAATGCGGAAGCGCATGTCCATATATTAAAAACTTTTGCGACTGTACAGGCATAAACAGAGGTGGGCTGAAATTCAGCCCGGGAGCTTGGTTTGGAGAGGCCTTTTATCCAATTGTACAACGGGCAAAAAATATACTGACCTGTTCGGGAAACCTCCCGAAGGCCACCACGCCAAAACTGTACAGGCATGAATGAATGAACCTGGCTGACTGTCTCGATCTCTTTCATTCATTCATGCCTGTACAGTTTTGGCGTGGTTACGGCCAACAGTAACAAAACTGAATTATAAATAAAGGCGACTTTTGCTGGCAGTCTCTCGCCAAACCTTTCATCCTCACTGACACTGCCATATCAAGATTAACGAAACGTATGTACTAATATTGAAAAGTTTTGCGAGATCTCGCAAAACTGCCTCGTTTTTTTTCCTCCCATGTTTTTTTCCCCATGTCCCTTGGGTTCTGTATAGAATGAATCTGTGCATCTAATAAAATTAGATGCACTAATAAACTGATAATAATAAACACAAAGCACATTTCATTTATAATACTGGAAATATGGTCATTAATTCACAGTATTTGTGTGAACCTGAATCCTGATGAAAAAAATAACACAAATACGAATCTAGACGGTTCAGACAAATGTTGGTGGATGGTGCAGTAATGCCAGATGGCCAGATTGGGCAGCTTGTGAACACATTGGGCTGGAAAATTATATACATATATCTATATAATTATAAAATCATATAGATATATAATTTTACAATTACAAACTTCCTAAGAACTTACCCAGAGCTGTGTATATTTAAATATATATCACACCTGGTGCTATTAACATGAGTTTCAATGGAGGTTTTGTTGTGTTGGGCTGGCTACTGTCAATCAGATCTGACAACCCTGGGGATGGGTGGCGGTGATAACCTATTCCGCTTCAGTACGAATTACGGCAGATGGAAAGGAAAAGGTCAAAGCCATCAGGCGTGCAGTTTAGGAAAAGAGAAAAGGAGAAAAAAAGAAAAGCAAAAGATAAAGGTAAGCAGAAGCTGTGTAATATTTCAGTTTCTTCCATGTTTTTTCAAATAAATATTTAAAAGAAATTCTGAGTGTGCTTGTGATGGGGGAGGGGCCTTCTGTTAAAAACTGTCTGTCAGACCATGGCAGAATTTCACCACACAGCAGGCAGAGGGCGCTCATTACCCCCCAAGTGGAGTAGTGCGGTAGGTGCCAAACAGGCTAGGACCGCCACTGCCTGGGTCTGTGGCTTGCTGTGCCTTGGCACCTGTGGGACACGGTTGTGGAGAGTGGGGGTCACCCCTCCCTATCACTCCCTAACGCAGACGTCACCAATAGGCGGACCTCGGTCCGGATCCGGACCAAAATGATGTCTCAAGCGGACCCGAACCTAATACCAAAACAGAAATGACCACTTAATTAAAATCTTGTTGAGTGCTTTCTGGTTTACCGGCGCAGCTTTTAAAGTCCTTACGGTAGTAGTGAAACGTCCAAGGAAACCCACTGACCAATTGCATGCGAGTTTGGCTATACCACGTGATACCGCCAAGCTGGTTACTGAAATAAATAAACTCTATAATTAACCCCTTAACTGGCAGCAAAAAAAATCACCTGAAACAACTACATAACACCCTCTGGTTATTATTGGCTCTGAACAACCCATTTCATAGCCTATTAACCGGCTGCGTCTGGTCCGCGGGCCGAATGAAGTGCATTTATATGGCAGGCTAGACCCGCCCATTTTGACTGACACCTCATTCGGCCAATCATGTTAAGAAATGGGTTTCCCAGAGCCAATAATACTCAGAGGGCATCACGTAGCTTTGTCAGGTGATTTGGTGCAGCCAGTTACATGATTGGCCGAATAACGTGTCAATAAAAATGGGAGGGTCTAGCCTGCCATATAAAAGGGACTACAAACGGCCCGTCACCGGGCCCTTGCCAGTTAAGGGGCTACAAGCAAAAAACAGGATTGCGAGTTTACACAACTAACTAAAACTAACAGAAATTATAGATAAAATGACCTTTGTTTTCATAATTTTATTTAAAACTCTTGTGGATTGATATGAAATAATTTTTTTCTGCTCTAACAGTTTAAGCTGGGAGCACCATCGGGCAACTGTGTGCATGCTCACCGCATCGGTCCGCAAAGTAATGGCCGTGGTCTGCCGAGAAACCGCACTGATCCTTCAACGTAACCTGACCTGCGCCTCCGGAGAAATGGAACTACATGTCGAGTCCACACAGTCCACAAGGTTGTGATTAACCTGTTCAGTCCTTGTGCGTTTCTGGCTACTTTTTTGCTGCAGTGTTTGAATTTATCAGTGAGAGAATAACAATCAGGAATAATAATCAAAGCATCAATATAAGGACTCACAAATGTCAGCAAATTCCTGGAGGGAGACTGCTGAAACTGTCGGAATGATGTGAAGAAAGTGGAAAAACAGGGACAAATATGTTTGCAGCCCAAAGAATTAGCACAAAGAGCGAGGACCAAAAAAAGTCCCAGCTGGCACCGCATATAAGACACCAGCACGCGACCGCAAGGTAATTAACACACACAATCCAGCTACACAAGCATAAATGGTTGGCCACTTAAGTAGGTTGTGTACAGAGGGCTCAAAGCTAGAGCAGCTCCAAAACAGAAGCAGCTTCATGTGATAATCACACGGCGCCGGGAACGTAAACAAAGACGGGGTAGGCGCGGAGGGCTACGAGCCAAGCTAAGGCTAACACCACACGGCTTCCTTTACCTTCCTCGCCAATGTCCGTTCTCTGGTAAACAAAATGGATGAAATACGACTCTCCATCACCAATAATAGACGAATCATGGACTCAAATGTCATGATTTTTACCGAAACATGGCTAAACAGCAACTGCCTGGACAATGCTATTGAGTTAACAGGACGTCACACACATCGAGCTGACAGCATAGCAGATGACTGCGGTAAGACCAGAGGTGGAGGTTTGTGCATTTATATCAACAAAGCTTGGTGCAGAGACTCTGCTACAACTGAGAGACAATGTTCACCTAAGGTGGAATTTTTGATGGTCAAATGCAGACCTTATTATCTCCCCAGAGAATTCACTTCCATCATACTCACTGCAGTGTATACCCCCCCGGATGCTGATGCTAAGCAGGCTATGAAAGAACTTTATGCAGCCATTAGCAGGGTTATAATAGTTTGGGATTTTACATTATAGTTTAGTTTTCCTTAGTTTTTACTTTTTTTTCTCTAATTCAGTTAGTTCTCTAATTAGTTTTCAGAGTGGTTTTTCTCGTTTTTATTTTTGGTTTCATGCTTAGTTTTACTTAGTTTCAGTATTAGTTTTAGTATTTTCATACCTAATCAGGTGCAAGATTCAAGGCGCAAAAGTGACTATTGTGTAATCAAAACTTGACAAAAGATACCGTTTAAAGAAATATATTCAACAACCAACTGTTCACAAGACGTGCTAAATTTGTGTACTATTAAGGACACACATGAACATCAACAGGGAGAAACAAAGAAAAACATGAATTCCCAAACTCAATAAATTCTACAATAAACTTCAGCATCAGTGCAGTAGATTAACAACACCTACATGTGGTGTTTGACAAAAACAAACTCTTTGAAGGAGTCAAAGGTCAAATCCAGCTGCATCCTGATGTTCTCACCACCTGAAGCTGCTTCTGTTTTGGAGCTAGCTTGGTTAGATGCTCGCTAATTAAACTTGCAGGGTCTTTGCGGCCTCTATACATAACCTACGGAAGTTGCCGACCTCATGTCCACATTTATGCTTGTGTAGCTGGATTGTGTGTGTTAATTACCTTGTTGTCGTGTGCAGGTGTTTTATATGCGGTGCAAGCTGGGACTTCTTTTTTGGTCCTCACTCTTTGTGCTCAGTTTTTTGGCTGCAAACACATTTGTCCCTGTTTTTTTTTTTTTTGTTTTTTTTTACTTTCTTCATTCCTTCACGTCCATTTCGATAGTTTCAGCAGTCTCCTACCAGGAATTTGCTGACAGTTGTGAGTCCTTATATTGATGCTTTGATTATTAGTCCTGATTCTTATTCTCTCACTGATAAAGTAGCCGAAAATGCACAAGGACGCAACAGTTTAGTCACAACGTTCTGGGCTGCATGGACCCGACAAGTAGTCCCGTTTCTCCAGAGGCGCAGGCCAGGTTACCTCGTAGGATCAGAGCGGTTTCTGTAGCCGTTGTGCGCTTCTCAGGTGGACTTTGATGTTGCTGGTTTTTCCTGACTGAGAAGTGTTCCGTACATTTTTCATCATCCACAACAAGACTTTCGATTCTATCTGTGCTCTTGTACTCAAAGAACCTCCATACGGGACTCTGCGACTTTCTCGGCAGACGGCAGCCATTACTTTGCGGACCAGCGCGGTGAGAGCACGCACTCACACAGTTGTCCTATGGCGCTCCCAGCTTAAACTTGGAGAGCGGAAAAAAATTATTTCATATCAATCCACAAGGCTTAAAAAATTTTTTTTAAAAAACAAGTAAATGAAAGTCAGTTTTTTGATAATTTCAGTTAGTTGTAGTTAGTTTTAGTTAGTTTTGTAAACTCACAATTCAGTTTTAATTAGTTATCATTTTTTCCTTTTAATTATAGTTTTTATTTATTTCAGTTAACGACAATGTTTTTTCAATTTTAGTTTTCGTTATTTCGTTCGTTTTCGTTAACTATAATAACCCTGGCCATTAGCAAACACCAGACCAAACACCCTGAGGCTGCTTTTATTGTCGCTGGTGACTTCAATCACTCCAATTTAAGGACAGTCGTCCCCAGATTCCACCAACATGTCTCCTGTCACACCAGAGGGGACAAGACCTTGGATCATGTTTATTCCAACTTGGCTGGGGCCTACAAAGTAACACCCTTCCCCCACATTGGTCAATCGGACCATCTCTCCCTGTTCCTCACACCTCGGTACTCACCACGCATCCAACGTTTGGAACCCGCTGTGAGGATAATAAAAGTGTGGCCAGAGGGGACAGATGTTGTGCTTCAGGACCGGTTCAAAAACACAGACTGGAATATGTTCACCCACACAGACTTGGACCAGTACGCCTCATCTGTACTGAACCACACTATAGACAGTGTCACCATCCAGAAACAGATCATCATGTACCCCAACCAGAAGCCTTGGACGAACCGGGATGTCCGTCTCCTGCTGAAGGCCCGCAACATTGCCTTCAGGTCAGGGGATGAAAAGGCCTACAGCACAGCCAGGGCCGAGCTGAAGAGAGGCATAAAAAGGGCAAAATACCACTACAAAAGGAAAATAGAAGAACACTTCTCCAACTCCGACCCCCGACGTATGTGGCAAGGACTTCAGATTTTTACAAACTATAGGACCACCCACCCCTCACTCGCCTCCTCTGACGTCTCCTTCCTCAACGAGCTCAACAACTGCAACCAAGGCAGATGTGACCCCAGACCCCAGACCACTGACCCTCTCCCCCACCGATGTAGGAGTGGTGCTGAGCAGGATTAAAGTCCACAAGGCAGCAGGGCCTGACGGCATCCCTGGACGTGTTCTCAGAGCATGCTCTGGGGAGCTGGCAGGAGTGCTGACGGGCATATTCAACCTGTCCTTGTCCCGTGCTGTGGTACCGATCTGCTTCAAATTTACCTCCATCATCCCGATACCCAAAGTCTCTAAACCAACAAGTCTTAATGACTACTGTCCGGTAGCCCTCACCCCCGTCATCACAAAATGCTTCGAGTGGCTGGTCCTAGCACATCTCAAGTCTTGTCTCCCTTCCACCCTGGATCCCCACCAATTTGCGTACCGTCAGAACAGGAGCACAGAGGATGCACTCTCCATAGCACTGCACGCTGTCCTCTCACACCTGGACAATAAAATCACCTACACTAGAATGCTGTTTATAGACTTCAGCTCAGCATTCAACACAGTCATCCCCTCAAAACTCATTACAAAACTCACGAATCTAGGTATCAGTTCCCTCATGTGCAACTGGTTGCTGGACTTCCTAACCAGCCGGCCCCAACATGTCCGGCTGGATAACCGCTGCTCATCCACCATCACCATAAACACCGGCGTACCACAAGGCTGTGTGATGAGTCCCTTCCTCTACTCCCTCCTCACCCACGACTGCAGACCTGTTGACGTCTCCAACATCATCATTAAGTTCGCAGATGACACCACGGTGATCGGCCTCATCAAAGACAGCAATGAGGCTGCCTACAGGGAGGAGGTGGAGCGTCTGGCTGAGTGGTGTGACACCAACAACCTACTGCTCAACACAGCGAAGACCAAGGAGCTCATCGTGGACTTCAGGAAGAATGCAAACCCACATCCACCCATCTACATCAAGGGGATGGCGGTACAGCGTGTGAACAACTTCCAAGTTCCTGGGAGTCCACATCTCCGAGGATCTTACCTGGACAACCAACTGTTCCAAGCTGGTCAAGAAGGCTCACCAGCGCCTCTTCTTCCTGCGAACTTTGAGGAAGAACCATCTGTCCCCAGACATCCTGGTGAATTTCTACTGCTGTACCATCGAGAGCATCCTGACCAACTGTATCACAGTCTGGTATGGGAACTGCTGTGCCTCAGACCGGAAGGCATTGCAGAGGGTGGTGAAAACCGCCCAGCGCATCACTGGAGCACCACTTCCTGCTATAGAGGACATCTACAGGAAGAGATGTCTGAAAAGGGCCAGGAGCATCACCAAAGACTCCAGTCACCCATTACACGAACTCTTCACCCTCCTGCCCTCTGGGAGGCGCTATAGGAGCCTCCGGACAAGGACCACCAGGTACCGGAACAGCTTCTTCCCCACAGCTGTCACACTCTTGAACTATGCTTCCTGACATCTGAACCACATAAACAATCATGGACTGAGCATACGCACACACACACATATACACACAACCATTCTCAGCCATCCATAACTGAACAGCTGGCACATACTTATATTAATCTGTAACATATGTAGCATGCATAACCCAGTTCACAGCCTGTACATTCACCACAGTTATAGCTTGCATATACCTGTAGTCAAGGCACATTCACAACAGTGTTGTATACCGTGTACACATTATATCCATACTTACAGTTTTACTAAAGCACTTCTGGATGGATGCAAACTGCATTTCGTTGCCTGTACTTGAGACATGTGCAATGACAATAAAGTTGAATCTATCTATCTATCCATCTATCTATCTAATATCAGGATGCAGCTGGATTTGAGCTTTGATTCCTTCAAAGCATTCAGTTTGTTTTTGTCCAACATTTGCTGTGTTCTGATGTTTTACACCACGTGTTCTGCACTGACGCTGAAGTTTGTTGTAGAGTTTATTCAGTTTTGGAGTTCATGTTTTTCTTTATGTTTCTCCTTGTTGATGTTCATGTGTTTCCTTAATATTACACACATTAAACACGTAACGCTGCTATTTTGTGAACAGCTGGTTGTTGAATGCAATTTTTTAAACGGTATCTTCTGTCGGGTTATTATTACACAATAGTCATTCTTGCACCTGACAAAGTATGAAAAACTAAAACTGATGAAAACTAAACTAAAACTAAGCATGAAACCAAATATAAAAACTAATGCTCGGACTTCTGGACCTTGGGCGCATGAAATTTTGTCTGACTGGACCTCTTTAAATTTTATTTGAATACCCCTGCCCTGCCGCTTCCTGCTGCTTCCCTCTGATTGCCACTGCCACCCCTGGGGTGTTGGGTTCCCGTGGGTCCCAGGGTTCATGGCCGGATGTCTTGGCGTGGCTCTTGGCCCGCTCCCTTGGCGGTTGTGGCCTGGGGGTGGCTCGGGCCTCTTTGGCATGAGGGGGGGCTCTGCTGGGTGACGGGCAGTTCTCGGGTGCCTGGGACCTTGGGGTTGCATTCTCGGCTCGTGCGGGGGGGTGCCGGCCTGTGGGGGGGGTTGGCTGCTCATTGCCTCTGGCTCTCTGAACTCTTGCCATTTGACCGTGTAGACATCAAAGAATGATATACAATCAAAGAATGTATATCATTCTTTGATTATTCTTTTCTCCCCTTTGTTTTTTTTCTCTTTCTTTTTGTTTTTCTCTTTCTCGCTCTTTTTTCCTACCCTTTCCTTTCTACCTGTCAGGCCTGGTGTAACTAAATAAAATAAAATTAAAATACAAACATTAACAAGAGTAGCCTATTGGAAAACTTACAGAGCTATTCTTGGAAAAGCAAATATGTTTGGTACACCACAGCATTCAAATCATATTCCGACTGCGAAAACTGCCAGACATGACAGGCTTTAAAAAAAAAAAAAAAACACATCTGTGTACCATCCACTTCCTGTCATGTGATTACAGGTGAGGGAGGAACTGAAAGTATTCAGAGTTCAGACTCCATTTTACAGTCAGAGCAGGAGAACAGACCTGTTTGTCTTGTTCTTGTTCTGCTCTCAGTCGGTGTTGCTGGTTTCTCTCTCAGACTGTCTGAAGATGAGTGGTTTGGAGGAAGAGGAGGGCAGGGCAGAGTCTCCAGGATCCAGCTGTCAGTCTATGAAGAGTGATCGGTCCAGAGATTTTCCTCCATTCTTCAGTAATGAAGCGTCAGACACAAAGTAAGAGCCTGTTTGTGCTGTAAATGTGAAGATGATTCATTGAGCAGGAATCAAAATGCTGCTGTCTGTTAGATCAGCTTCACTGAACTGTTGCATTCCCACTAACACAGCAAAGCTTCAGTGAGGATCAACATCAGGTTATTTTCCCACAGAGAAACTAGTTTGGACTGAAAACATCATCAAAGTCACTGAGAAACACATGAAGGAGTTCTTCTACCTGTATGTATCTGTACACATGTGCAGCTCAATCTCTGTGAGGAGTCATATATGAGTCACATATTAGATCCATCAAATTCCACATTAGAATACCTGAGGAATACAGTTATTACAGAGCACTGAGTCACAATGTTGGGGTCAAAGTTCATATCTTCAGCTTGATTCTTGGTGTTTATGAGACAAACTGATATCTTATCTCTTATATTGCTCTGCCCCAATTCAGGGCCACACACACACACAGCCAGTCCATCAGAAAGTTTATGAGCCTTTATAAGATAGGATAAAGAAAAGTGTTTGCCATGTAGTGCAGCTGTACCATACAGCCTTCTGTCCAGAGCTGGCTTCATAGAAAGCTAAAGCTCACATTTACAGCTCCATCAGTTTGAAATCAGACTGAGGAAACTTGAGCTTCTTCACTGATGTTTCTGCTGTCAAACAACTTGAGGCTGGAAACAGAGACTGAATGTGCAGATCCTGAAATGAGGAACGTCTCCCAGCTGATGAGGTCAAATATTAACATGATTTGGTCTAAAAAGAGCATCCCAGAGAGGCTGTGGGCAGGAGGGGTGCTGAGGCTGCTGTAGCAGATGGTGGAGGCTCTGTAGCCCCCAGCTACAAATTTAACATCAATCAATAAAGTTAAAAGTCATTTTGTGGCTTATTTTAGTGTTTAGTTTTGAGGAAGTGATTTATAGTGGAGCTTTGGTTCAGTCACAGCCATGAACACAAGGAAATGGCTCTGCAATGGCCTGTTTGGGCTTAAATCTCTTCTCAGATTCTCAATGAAGATGTCAAACAGAGCAAAGCTGGCAGATGATCAGAATCACTGACAGCAGCACACATGAGCAAAGCCCAAACAGCTCAGTCAGTGAGCTGTTGTACAGTGCTGTTTGAGTCTGGGAGCCAGTGCCCAGTCTGTACCCAGTTCATGTACAAAAAAGCAGATTTGATTCAAGCTAATCATGCAAATAAATATTGAACAACAGTTGTATTTAGTGAAAAACAGGAAGGAGAGAAGTCTGTACAGATGTTATAAGAGCTGTGATAACAAGCATTAGCATCACGAGTGACCGTGCTATTACAGTTTGATTAACAGAGGTATTATCTTTGTCCTAATCACACTGTGTTTACATGGCGTATTACTACCAAGTGGACCAAGGGCTTACATGCTGCAGACTACGTTGCTGCAACCTGTAGTTAGTTATCTGGGCAGGTGGAGCTGCGGCTCAGATTGAACACAGTGCTACCGTGCACATCTGTGAGGGCCCCATTAATGATGAATGATATAAACAGGTTTTGGAGCAACACATGTTGCCATCCACACAGCTTTATCCTCTTTATCTTTCAGGAAATGGGATGCCATCCTATTTTTCTCTGATGTGAGATAAATACTGCAGGTGGTGTTCCTCATGGAACAGTCAATCAGTTTGAATTCCAAACATTACCAACATGAACATATGAATAAAGTGAGAAACAAACACATTTGATGGCAAACAGAAGAACTGTGTAACTGAATCTATTCAAACTATTGTGAATGAGAGATTTGCTCACAGGGCAGGGAGGGGCTGTGTCATCTGTTCTCTCAGTGCTTCACTCCAACATTTCCACTTCAAACACATCAGTTCTTTCATCTACGCTACGATCAGGATTTGGGAGAAAAACACCAGCTGTTAGAAGCAGGAAAAGATTCACAGCCTTTTTCCTGCCAGGAAAGCAGCTCAGTGCCCAACAACATGAACATGTAAAAGAGCAGCTATGATTTTATTCTGTGTTTGTGTTTCCAGAGGTCAGCAGCACAGACACACAGCAGAGTCTTCAGTATCCAGCTGTCTGTCTATGAAGAGTGATGAGTCCAAAGATCTTCCTCCACACTTCAGTAATGAACCTGGACCCCAGTGTGGAGAAAGATCCAGAACCAGAGCTGGACTGCAGACAGCCAGTCAGAGCAGCTGTGTACAAAGTAAGACTGAACATCTGTCTGCTGATGGACTCATTTCTGAAAACTGGACTTCTTGTTGTGATGTTCAGATATTAAAGAGTTTTCTTTCTCTTTGCTTTCATTGTTTTTCTTGTTGTTTAGCAGATCCTGGTCTGCAGGAGGTTTTAGAGGAACATAAGATCAGTCTGAGGAGGAGATGTGAACGTGTGACTGAAGGAAGTGATGAAACAGGAAGTAGAACCCTCCTGAACAGGATCTACACTGAGCTCTACATCACAGAGGGACAGAGTGAAGAGCTTCATACCCAACATGAGGTGAGGCAGCTGGAGACAGCTTCCAAGAAGAAGACCCTCCATGACACTCCAATCAGGTGCCACGACATCTTTAAAGCCTTCCCTGACCAACAGAGACCCATCAGAGTGGTTCTGACCAACGGCGTCGCTGGTGTTGGAAAAACCTTCTCAGTGCAGAAGTTCAGTCTGGACTGGGCAGAGGGCTTGGAGAACCAACATGTCGGTGTGGTGATTCTGCTTTCATTCAGGGAGCTGAACCTGATCCCAGATCAGCAGTACAGTCTTCTGGAGCTGCTCCATGTTTTCCATCCAACATTACAGAAGGTCCCAGCAGAGAAGCTCGCTGTCTGCAAACTTCTGTTCATCTTTGACGGCCTGGATGAAAGCAGACTTTCACTGGATTTCACCAACAGGAAGCTCGTGTCTGATGTCACACAGAAGTCATCAGTCAATGTGCTGCTGACAAACCTCATCGAGGGGAATCTGCTTCCCTCAGCTCTTATCTGGATAACTTCCCGACCTGCAGCAGCCAATCAGATCCCTCCTAATCATGTCCACAGGTTCACAGAAGTACAAGGCTTCACTGATGCCCAGAAGGAGGAGTACTTCAAGAGGAGGTTCAGTGATGAAGAGCTGTCCAGCAGAATCATCTCCTACATGAAGATATCCAGGAGCCTCCACATCATGTGTAGAATCCCAGTCTTCTGCTGGATCACTGCTACAGTTCTGGAGCACATGTTGACTACAGAGCAGAGAGGAGAGCTGCCCAAGACCCTGACTGACATGTACTCACACTTCCTGCTGGTTCAGACAAAGAGGAAGAAGAACAAGTACCATGAGGGACATGAGACGAGTCCACAGGAGCTGATGGAGGCTGACAGGGAAGTTCTTCTGAAGCTGGGGAGGCTGGCGTTTAAACATCTGGAGAAAGGAAACATCATGTTTTATCAAGAAGACCTGGAGCAGTGTGGTCTGGATGTGACAGAGGCCTCGGTGTACTCAGGAGTTTGTACAGAGATCTTCAAAAGAGAGTGTGTGATCTTCCAGAAACCAGTCTACTGCTTTGTTCATCTGAGCATTCAGGAGTTTCTGGCTGCAGTCTACATGTTCCACTGTTTCACCCACAGGAAGGCAGAGGTGCTGAAGGACTTCCTGGGGGATGTCTTGGGTGACTCAAACCCAAAGTCATTTAAACAGAAGATTTTTAGGTTTTTCAGATTCGGTGATCAGAATTCAGTGATCACTGATAATCAAGTTAAAGCTCAGTGTTTCCCATCTCTGGACATCTTTCTGAGCAGAGTCATGGAGAAATCCTTGAAGAGTAAAAACGGCCACCTGGACCTGTTTGTTCGCTTCCTTCATGGCCTCTCTCTGGAGTCCAAGCAGGGACTCTTAGGAGGTCTGCTGGGTCAGACAGAGAACAGCCCAGAAATCATCCAGAGAGCCATCAACAACCTGAAGGAGATGAACAGTGATCAAATCTCTCCTGACAGAAGCATCAACATCTTCCACTGTCTGATGGAGATGAAGGACCTCTCAGTACATCAGGAGATCCAAGAGTTCCTGAAGTCAGAAAACAGATCAGAGAGACTCTCTGAGATCCAGTGCTCAGCTCTGGCCTGCATGCTGCAGATGTCAGAGGAGGTTCTGGATGAGTTGGACCTGCAGAATTACAACACATCAGAGGAGGGACGACGGAGACTGATCCCAGCTGTGAGGAACTGCAGAAAGGCTCAGTGAGTCCAGATGTGATTAACATTATCAGTTAGTGCAGATTAGTAGTTCTTTAAATATTCACACTGTGACATTCTCATCATTCATAAACAGTGTTCCAGGTGTTTATTGTAAAAATAGCTTCATACTTGTATTATATCTCTCTTTGATGTTTCTCTTTACCCACACTAACTGGTAGCAGCAGAAGGCTGCCCTCCCACAGCTTCATTCTAACAGTTTCCTCTGTTACTCATACTAACCAACTGACATCAGATAGTTTCATGACATCTTCATCAGCAGCTAATTAGCTTGTCTCATTAACAGGACATGAAATGACAAAAGCAAAAACACTAACAGGCAGATCTACTCCAACCAAACAACTATTCTGTGGTTCTGCTCTGAGCCTGCACGCTCACTTCTTGGTTTGCTGTGCAGACTTAATGTCGAGTCAAACTGAGTTTAGGAGATGGAGGGACCTAGAAGAAGGTTAACAAATGGGCAGACTGTAAAACAAGCTAAGTGGAACAAATCCAGCCTGCTTTGCTGCCCACAAGGAAAAAAACAGAGCCATATGGCTACAGGACGTTTGTATACACTGCTGAGAGAAGGTCTTACTCCTTAGCAGGATGGTGATGGTACAGAATCCGGGGAGGCAGCCAGTAAGAAAGCAATTGTTGAAGATCACTGCTGCCACGAGCTTAGGTATCATTGATCTTTATGCTGCGGGTCAGCTACCCATTTACAAATCCCACATTGTTTTGGCAAAGTTACACACCGATTAAACATTAACTTTAGTGACATCTGATTGGCATAACCAGGTGTTATTATTGTTGATGTGAATTATTATTAGGCTTCTTATATTAGAAGCCTAATAATAATATCCTAATAATAGCCTCCATCCATCCATTTAGTCATGTTTCACAAATATTTCTGAAATCAGCAAACACCCATTCTGATTCACTGACCTTATCATTCATCATCAGTTTGAACTCAGCTTTTCACTGTTCACACTCACTGACTCAGTGACTCTCAGCATTGGTCGCTCACCTCTTTTTTGGTAGGAAATTGATGAAATCTGTACTTCTGACCCGTCCTGGGGTCAATGGAAGTCTTGCTGTTATTACTGCAGTTTTTGTCACAGCAAAAAGTACCTTTGGTGCTCATTCTGGCACACATTCACAGAACTATCAGACACTCGATGCAAAATACACTTAGCCTAGCACAATGCAGCAGTCGCATACAAATGGCTGCTTTGGAAGTCGTGTGATTTTCAGAGTGACTCACCAAACGAGCTTCACTCAGTCTCCTTAATCTCTGCTGTGGCTCAGTTGTTCAGCCTTGGTGATCATCTGTGTGAAACTGTTGTTTGTATAAGTAATAAGCACGGGGAAAGCTGATTGTAACGTGGAGTTATTAACTGTATTTTGGTTACAGGACATTTGACTTATTTCATTAAACATTTGATTTCTATCAGTATGTTAGAGGCTTGTGGGAAACGTGGTTAAATGGACTCCATGATTGAGCTTTCTTGTGAGCAGTTTGTAAATATTTGAATATTTTGCTAAACTACAAATTCATTAATCACTTGTTGATATATTTGTAGGTGTGACAGTGGTGAATATTGTTGTTATTGCATTTAATGAGACTAATGTTGAGAATTGGAGTGGCGTAGGTCACTGAGGGTCAGTGGTTCACAGTATTTACAGATGTGTACTTATATTCTGCTTGGTATTTCTGTTTTTGTTGATTGTGACGTGCATGTTTTTGTTTCTGGGTTTCAGTTCAAAGCTTTTTCACCTGAGACTGAATCATTTAATGAGCCTCTAATGTCAGAAGAAGCAAACTGAACAAATGGCTCATCTAAGTGAATTGTTCAGATTTAGACTTCTGCAGTGAATCTTTGCAGAGCTGCGCTGTGACCTACGTAAGTGGCCCGTGTTGCTGCATTGATGCTTGTGCAGGTGCATTATGGGTTCATCACCGTGTGGTCGTGTCCCCGTGTTTTACAAGCGCTGCCAGCCGACAGAAACAAATAAAAAGCTGGGATGGTAACAGACTTGTTTACACAAAGGAATACAAGAGAAAAAGAAAAGTAGGTTGACAAGTAAAACATGAATGAACTGAAACACTGGGCGGGGGAATCTTCATTTACATAGCATATGTCTTGAGTTGACCCTTCGTAACCTTGTTCAGTCCTGTATCGTTGATGTGAAGATTGTCCATTTTTCCCATTTATCTTGGCATTGTTCATCCTGTAACTTTAATCTGTGGGTCAAAAGCTCAGTCTCATGTATTGAGTTTACAGTCTGTATCCATTCCTTACTCGTGGGAGGTAGTGATTGGCACCATCTTCTGGTGATTACTTTCTTAGCGGCTACCAGCAAAATTCTAAACAGATAGCAATCACTTTTAGACACAGCATTTCCCAGAAGACCCAAATATAGGACCACAAAGGACTTAGGTATTGAGTATCCCAGTACTGTTGCAATCTCCTTATGTACCTCGTCCCAGAATTGCTTGATTTTGGGGCAGAACCAAAAAATATGTGAATGGTTAACATTAAACATGCCACAGTCTCTCCAGCATAGTTGAACTCTGGATTTGAATTTACTAGTAACTTTGGGTGTGACAAAATATCTAATTATGTTCTTCCAGCAATGTTCTCGCCACATTCTGGAGGTGGATGTTGTAGTTTGGGTTTTCCAAATATTCAGCCAATCATCATCTGTGAGGGTAATTCCCAGTTCCTTTTCCCATTTGCTTTGATATCCAGTGTGGTAGTGCCTTTTTTTCCCATCAGGAGTTTATAAAGTGTGGAAACAATTCTGGATTTTTTACTCTTGTAGGAATCGACCAGCATCTTTACAATCCCATTTTTTTTTTTTTAAACATCTCTTTATTGATTTTAACAAGAGCAAAAGAACATGCCCATTCATACATGTATACATACATAAACATAAATAAACCCGCAGACAGAACAAAAAAAAAAAAAAAAGGCAGACCTACCAACAGACCAATCAACATGAAGATCAAATTTTCTTACCAAATGACCATATTACAAGATCTTTCACATGTCGAATTGGATATCATTTTGGACCAGCCAAGTGTAAAAGACAGCCCAGATTGCCCAAAATTTATCAAGCTTGTTCTTAGTAAAGTAGCTGATCTTCTCAAGACCAAAGTACAAAGACATTCCTTTAATCCACTGTGCAATTCCACATAATGTCTCTTTCTTCCATGAGGTCGCAATACAGCGTTTAGCTTCCAAAAAGCAAACATTAAGTAGGGATTTTAGATTATTTGAAATAGCAAATTCTGATAGATATTCAAGATGCACATTTTAGGATTTAAAGGAACCTCCCTACCAATCATCTGGCCAATCACAGTCAACACAGCCTTCCAAAAGGGTAACACCCGAGGGCATGCCCACATACAGTGAAATAAAGATCCTTTCTGGTGAGTGCATTTAATGCATGTGTCCGGAATATTAGGGTTAAAGTGGTGTAATGTAGATGGAGTGATATATTGCCTAGTTAGCCATTTGTACTGTAATAATTTGGAGCTTGAGTTGGCAGATTGAGTATGAGCCAAAGCGCAAGCCTCTGACCACATCTCGTCCGATACCGTTTCTCCCAAATCTGTTCTCCATGCTTGTAAAATACTGATCGAAGATTCCTTACATTTGTCAACAAACAAAGAGTAAAATAGGGACACCTGTCCTTTACCATATAGGTGCTTCATAGTAATGTCTTCTAATGAAGATAAAGAGGGTAGATCAAGATTATTTTGCTGCTTGGACAAGATAAAACTCCGAACCTGAAGATATTTGTAAAAATGTTTTTTAGGAATGTCATATTTGTTTTTTAGTTCTTCAAATGGCATTAATACCCCCCCTGTATAAAGATCAGACACCTTAGCTATACCCTTGGCAGACCAGAGCTTAAAACCTGGATCTGCTCTGCCTGGTCGGAAGTCCATCCATCCATCCATCCATTTTCTTCCGCTTATCCGGGGCCGGGTCGCGGGGGCAGAAGCCTAAGCAGAGAAGCCCAGGCTTCCCTCTCCCCAGCCACCTCCTCCAGCTCATCCGGAGGGACCCCAAGGCGTTCCCAGGCCAGCCGAGATACATAATCTCTCCAACGTGTCCTGGGTCTACCACGGGGCCTCTTCCCGGTGGGACATGCCCGGAACACCTCACCCAGGAGGCGGCCAGGAGGCATCCTAATCAGATGCCCGAGCCACCTCAACTGGCTCCTTTCGATGTGGAGGAGGAGCGGCTCTACTCTGAGCCCCTCCTGGATGGCCGCACTCCTCACCTTATCTCTAAGGGAGAGGCCAGCCACCCTTCGAAGGAAACTCATTTCTGCCGCTTGTATTCGCGATCTTATTCTTTCGGTCACTACCCAAAGCTCGTGACCATAGGTGAGGGTAGGAACATAGATCGACCGGTAAATCGAGAGCTTCGCTTTTACGCTAAGCTCCCTCTTCACCACGACGGACCGGTGCAGCGTCCGCATCACTGCAGAAGCAGCCCCGATCCGCCTGTCGATCTCCCGTTCCCCTTGTCTGGGGGCTTGTCCCCCTGGTAGGGTCTCCCATGGCAAACTGGTCCTGGGTGAGGGTCCAGACAAAGAGCGGTTCAGAAGACCCTTATGAGTGAAAAAACAAGGGAACAGTTTACCCTGCCCGGGATAGGGTTACCGGGGCCCCACCCTGGAGCCAGGCCTGGGGAGGGAGCTCGAGGGAGAGCGTCTGGTGGCCAGGCATTAGCCCGTGGTGCTTGGCCGGGCGCAGCCCGAAGAGGTTACATGGGCCCGCCCTCCTGCAGGCCCACCACCCGCAGGAGGTGTTGTAGGGGTCGGGTGCAGTGTGTGTCGGGCGGTGGCCGAGGGCGGAGGCCCTGGCGGACTGATCCCCGGCTATCGAAACTGGTCGGAAGTCTCTGTTGCCAAAAATGGGTGAAAATTGGGAAAATTGTTGTTTTTCTTCCAAATAATCAAGAGCTTTTTGCCAGATCACCATAGTATTTTTCAGAAAAGGATTTTTTGTTTGCTTGATGAGCTTTCTCCAGTCCGCTGAGTACATGTATAAGTTTATAGGAATGGACATTAACTGAGACTCGATTGTGACCCATGCTGGGGGCTGGCTGGTAGTGAAATAAAACATAGCTGCTCTGATCTGGGCTGCCCAATAATACCATAATAGGTTGGGTAACTGTAACCCCCCCCTGTCATATGGCAGATATAACAAGGACAGTCTTATCCTTGGGCGTTTATTATTCCAGATAAAGTTAGAAAAAGTTTTATTTAGCTCTTTAAAAAAGGAGGCGGGTGGAGAAAGAGGAACTGATTGAAAAACATATAAAAATTTGGGTAATATTGTCATTTTTAAAATATTGATACGGCCAATTAAGGAAATGGGTAATTTGGTCCATCTGTCTATTAGCTGCTTAACTGATTTTGTCAGGGGGGTGTAGTTAGCTGGAATAATGCCATTTATTGTAGGGGTGATTTTAACACCCAGGTAAGTGAATCCTTGCTTTGACACTACATATGGAGTTGAAACTGGGGGGTTGAGCCTTTCTCCTTCTGACATATACAGTATTTCAGATTTAGCATTGTTTATTTTGTAACCTGAAAAAACCCAAAAGATTTAATTAAAGCGTTTATAGAGGGTATAGTCTGTCCTAGATTAGAACAAAATAAGATTATGTCATCTGCATACAGGGCGATACAATGTTCCAAACTCCCTATTGTTATACCAGTTATATTAACATGTTTGCGAATTGCTATTGCCAAAGGCTCAATGGCCAATGTAAACAAAAGAGGAGAAAGGGGACACCCCTGTCTAGTCCCACGTTTCAGTTTACAGGGAGCTGACGTTAAACCATTGGTTAAGATTTCAGCTTGTGGGTTCGAGTATATTAACTTGACCCAGCTAAGGAATTTCCCTCCTATACCAAAACGTTCAAGAACAGCAAACATGTATTGCCACTCTATCCTGTCAAAGGCCTTTTCGGCGTCTAGTGACAGGATAGCATTGTCAGAGTTATCAGACTTTTCAGAAATTCCATTGAGCACCCTTCTAACGTTATGAAAGCCTTGTCTGCCTTGTACAAACCCGTTCTGATCGGGGTGGACTATTTTGGGTAGGAGTGGCTCCAGTTTCTTGGCTAATACTTTGCACAGAATTTTGATATCATTATTAATAAGAGAGATTGGCCTATATGAACCACATTGAGTGGCAGGTTTACCTGGTTTCAGGAGTAGAAAGATTATCGCTGTATTAAGTGAGGGTGGGAAAGATCCTTTATTAAGTACTTCTTGGTACATATCGAGCATTGGTGGTATTAATTTAGCTTGAAAAATTTTATATATTTCAATTGGAATTTCATCAGGTCCAGGACTCTTACTCCCCTTCATACTGGATATAGCCTCAGACAATAGTTGTGCATTGAGTTCAAACTCAAGTGAATTTAGGGATTCGCTGTCCAGGGGGGCAAATTCTAATGCATCCAGGAATTCAATTTGTGCCTGGGGAGCTAGATCTGAATAATCTGAGCTATACAAATTGCAGTAAAAACTTTAAAAAGTGTTGTTTATTTCTTTTGGATCAGTTGTTATCACCCCTTCAGCTGTTTGAATTGAGTTTATTGCTTTGTCTGACTGCATCTGTTTTATGCGCCAAGCCAGCAGCTTGCCAGCCTTCTCTCCTTGCTCAAAATATGATTGTTTTAGCCTCATTAAGCTTTTCATTGCTTTATCTGTGGCTAATACATTGTACTTAGCTCTTAGCCTAAGAAGTTCAGTGTTTAGTTGGGTTGTAGGGTTAAGAAATAGTTGTGTTTCTATGTTTTTAATTGATTTTTCAAGCTGTTCCAATTCCTGTTTATGGAGTTTGTGTTTAAAGCTGATAAAACTGATCATTTGGCCTCTTAAGGAGGCCTTAAAGGCCTCCCACCTCACAGTTGCAGAGGTTTGGTAAGTATTTAATTCAAAATACATGTCTATTTTTGTTCCAATATACTGTATAAATTCTGTGTCCTTTAGCCAAAACGGTTGTAAACGCCACTTTGTTGAGAAAGAAAGGTTGGGAACTTTAAGGTAGAATGATACCGGGGCATGATCGGAAATTATTATACTGTCATACCAACTATTTGTTATGTCTGGCACTAGATCAGCTGAGATTAAGTAATAATCAATTCTTGAAAACGTCTGGCATGTACTAGAATAGCATGAGAAAGTAGATTGATTAGGGTGTGTATCTCTCCATATGTCAACCAGGTTAAGGTCTGTCATATAGTTAAGCAATTCTTTCCTTGTTTGAGTGTGCGAGTTATCTTTGCCTGTAGATCTATCTAAAATTGGTGTAAGGGTGCAGTTGAAATCACCTCCAATAATATGCCTTCCAGGTAAAGAGGCTATAGATAAAAATAAATGTCTGAAGAAAGCAGGATTATCATTATTTGGCCCATAAACATTGACCAAATTAAGTCTCACCGAGAGAATTTCACATTTTAAGATTAGATATCTGCCATACCTATCTTCAATTATATCAATGAGTTTAAATGGGACTGAGCTGTGAATTAATGTAATTACACCCCTTGAATGTGAGCTAAAAGAGGTAGAGAAGACCCGACCATGCCATCTTCTCCTCACTTTACTAACATCGTCAGGGGTTAAATGGGTCTCTTGGAGGAAAGCTATTTTAGCTTTTAGTTGTTGAATCCTTTTCATTACTTGTCTCAGTTTAACAGGTTTGTTCAATCCTCTTACATTCCAAGAGGTGAACTGGAGATCAGAGGCCATCAGTAAAGGAGAAAAACTATCTCAGTCATGTTGGTATGTACATAACGGGGCAGGTTGCTAGGAAAAAGCACGACAAAAAAGGACAAGGGGGTATAAAAGCAATAAAAAACTTTTAAAGAATAACAGAGCGTACAACCCCTAATGAAGTACGCCCACCCTTCCCACTGAGAACACTTCCCAAGGAGCCATTCGGGCTCGGCCATGAAGCTCTGCTGGTCCACTCAAGCACCAGTGGTGGAGAGGAACAGCAAAAACAAAAAACAAAAAAAATCCAACAACAAACAAAAAACAGAGACCACCATACGGAGCCCCCTTATTAGTCGATAATTAAAGTAACAACAACAATTAAACCCTCATATACCAGTTTGTGTTTCACCTGGTTACCCTGATCCAACTGTGTATTATTAATAATGTGCATTAAGCGCAAAAAGGCAGTACCACAATATAAACCCAAGTAACTTGTACCTTGTACCATGCCAAAGAACTGAAAAAATATGATTTTTTAGGAACTTGTGACCATATTTACATAGTGAGATGATAGTTTGTCATTGTCACATATTTAGATCTGCGAGCTCTGCCACGGACCCGCTGTAAGCTGTTAGCTCTTTCACAGATCAGTTACCCATTCATTCAATTTCTTCTCCGTCCGCTCCTTGGTGCCGCTCATCCTTAAGTTGCCGCATGAAAGACTCCGCTGCTGCTGACGTAACGAAAAGGTGACGTTTCTTCTTGTAAGTCACCAGGAGTGTGGCAGGGTGTACGATACCATAACGGAGCTCCGGTATTGCCAGGGAGAGGGAAGCCAGGTCTTTTTTCACTTGGTCAAATATCTTGCGTTTTCTCATTAGATCAGCAGAGACATCTGGGAAGAACATGACTCTTCTATTCTCACGGTGTATGTCCCTTTTCACCCCGGCCGCCTTCATGATCCGAGCTTTGGGTCTTGTATCTGTAGTGGTGATTCGACCGACCCTGTGTGCTCTCTCAATAGTCAGCGGGACTGGAAAAGTTTCTGCACCAAGCACTTCAGGCAGCCACTTCTCAAGGAATGCGCACATATCAGAACCTTCCGTCCCCTCGGGAAGGCCAATGAGTCTTAGGTTGGAGCGGCGACTGCGATTTTCCAGGTCGTCCACCTTCTGTTGCAGAGCATCGACAGCAGTTTTCATAGCAGAGTTATCGGCTTGCAGGGAAACAACAATGTCCTCGTTAGCACTAATTCTTTCTTCAGCTTCTGTAACACGTGTGGTAACCATTCTCACGTCAGATTGCACCCCTTGGATAGCAGTTAGCAGGTAGTCAAATCTCTTCCCAAAGTCTTCTTTCATTGAGTTAATAGCCGCCACAATCCCATCAGTGCTACCTGGTACCATGACCGCTAGTCCATCAGCAGCTGTATCCGTGGATTTATTGCTAACGTGGACCACGCTATTAGCTGAAGCGTCACTGTTGATGAAAGGAGAGGTCGGTTCGTTGTTGCAGGTGCTAATGTTAGCGCTAGACATTTTGCCGCTAGCTTGTTGTGACGGTTTCAGCATAGAAGTTAGTAAAGCCTTTTTAGGAGCTGGTTTGAGTTCTTCGGTGCCATGTGTTCAGTAATAACTTACTCCTTTGGTTGAAGACTCTCTGGGCTTGCCAGTTCAGGTTGTTGTATATAACTTTTAAAGTTTTTTGCAGAGGGCTCCAGCACGCGTCCACTCAGCGTCGTGACATGACCGGAAGTGCAATCCCATTTTTGCTTAGATCAATTTTGTGTTTAATCTCTTTGTTATAGAAATCCCTTAATTGTAAGTACCTAAAATGGTCTTGGTTTTTTAGAGCAAATTCTTGTTTTAGTTCCTGGAAACTTTTAAAGTGGCTATCAGTAAGTACTACACACAGGGCTGTTAAACCCTTCTCCAGCCATTGTTTAAATTGAGGATCCTGACTAAAATATTTATTGTATGCTGGCCATTGTATTAAACATAATTCTCTTTCTAGTTTGTATTTCCGAATTATGTATAGCCATTTTTCCAGTGTAAAGCAGGTAATAGAGTCAACATGCCTAAGTATATTCTTAGTAGCTTCTGTGTTTCCTCCTCGAGCTCTGAGTCGGTGAACGTGGTGGAATGAGATATGAGATGGTGCTGACAGTTTCCATCTCACAGAGACTCAAAGTCCCAAAGACCACCACTGATGGAGAAAAACAAGTGTGTGTCCTTAAAGCTGCCTTTGTTTGCACTTTATGCACTTCTAAAACTTGTATCTGTTCATCCTGTGAACTCACTTATTTAACTTTATTATTCATGTTCACAGTGAGTTCTATGTGCTCTTGTTTAAAGCTGCTTACTGAGGGCAGTAAAGTATAAACTGTTAAAGCATCAAAAACACAAAAAGACAAGAAAAAGTTTCATTTTTACAGCGTTTGTCAACTGAAATCAGTAGAGGGGTCGAATATGAAGTCAAATCAAATGTGTGAGAACTTCAATGTCAGAGGTGCTTTACTGCCAAATTGATGATATTTTCATCTTTTTCATTCTGTGTTTGCTAAATTCATTTACATGTTTATCATGTAGTGAAGTGGGTCTTCTTTTCTCTTTAAGTTGTTATTGACAATTATTATGACGCTATCAAATCAACACTTCTGTTCAGGTATAGTTAACTCTAAACTAATTGTAGGGAAAATGTATTATGTACATATGTACATTTTAGACTGTATAATCAAAAACAGCTATAAAGGATGAGCGGTAGGAATCAAAAAGCATTTGCTTCCTCCTACTCCTTTTCAAACAAAAAAAAGTCACTGATTGCATATGGATTGTTTTATATGTGTATTAACTTAAATGTTTGAAATGAAGATTGATTGATGATTGATTTATTATTATTATTATTAAAAATGTTTATTAAAAAAATTATGATTTAAGAAAATGTTTTCCTGTCTTTGGTTGTTCTCTTTGTTCTGTTTCTAAATCTCTTTAAGTTGCTTTTCTTGTGTTTCAGACTTTCTGACTGTGGACTCTCAGAGACTCACTGTGAAGTTGTAGCTTCAGCTCTGAAGTCCAACCCCTCCCATCTGACATATCTGGACCTGAGTAGAAACAAGCTGCAGGATTCAGGAATAAAGCTGTTGTCTGCTGGATTAAAGAGTCCAAACTGTAAACTGGAGACTCTGCTGTGAGTTCACTGACTGTTGCTGAAAAATGAAAAATGGAGATACAGAGTTTTTAGGTTACAACAAATGCTCTGAGCTGATAGAAAAAGAATCACAAAGAGTTTAAACTATGGAGCAGAGTCACGTGCTGATTAACACAACATTCAGACACACGCACGCACGCACGCACACACCTCTTTGGTCCGCTGTTGCTTTAAAAAGAAATAAATGAAAAATTGCAGAGGTGGAAGTGGCTGCTTTAGACTGGAGTATTTTTATAAAGCACAAATCAACCAGAACAGAAATTGAAAACAATGATGTGACATCATTAAGAACAAACTGATGTGTCATAACAGAGTTTGAACAATAAGCAGTCTGGAGATGGTTGTGTAATAAAAAAGAAAGAGAGAAGCATCCCTGTTGGCAAAATTTTTAGGGACCCTCGTGTTCCTTTTGGCCATGAATTCAAACCCACTTAAATCCAAAGTTTCCAAAAAAAATCAGTGGGATGAGCAGGTTCCAGTGCAGGCTGTTTATTAGACATCTTAGTTGCACAAAACACAGACAGTAACATAGTTAAGACTAGGACACACACACACAGAGACAGATAGAAGAGAGAAACAGCATGACAGAGAAAGATGCAGAAACAGGAAGAGAAGAAGAGGATAGGAAAGGGAAGAGCAAAAAGTAGGAGCATGAGACAAAGAGCGGGCCATCATTTATATCTTAAAGATGGTAACTAACCACTTCCCTTTGACCCCTCCTAATTTACATAACCTCAACCAATCACCTGCTGAGGCTCTGCCAACTCTTGTCCCACGTGGGCTAAAGAAACAAATGTCACCAGGGTACCTCAATGGTTTGCAACAGCTCTGGCAGGTTTCATAATGAAGGATCTTCTTCCAATTAAAACCTCTGCTATGAAAACACCTCTTTTGACAATCCCCACGTAGCTAGAATTTATCCCCTCACTAATCTGTGTTACAAAAACACAGATGGATCTGCAAAACTCCACTTTTGGAGCCTACCTGTCATAATACTTCATAAATACAACATGAGGTTACAAAAGTCATGTGACCCTGCATCCCACCACGGCCTCAAACACATATAAACGTCAGATATATCAGGCCTTACCTTCACCCCGGTAACATTAAAGCATACAGGGTGGCTGTGTCTCATTAGGTAGAGCAGGTCACCTACTAATCGGAAGGTTGGTGGTTCAATTCCTGGCTGCTCCGGGCTGCATGCCAAAGTATCCTTGGGCAAGATACTGAACCCCAAGCTGCTCTCTGACACAAGCGTTGGAGTATGAATGTGTGTAAGTACAAGGCAATTCAAAGTGCTTTACATCATAAGAACATCAAACAAATATACACTAAAATCATTAAAACCATTAAAAACATCAATCATGTACACAGTAAATCAACAAAACGTCAGAATCATCACACAAAATCATTAAACCATCAAGCAGATACACATGATAATCATAGGGAGATGGTCAGTGTGTAATAAGATATTTTGTTTATAGCACCTTTACACCTGGATTTGTTTGTGGACTACTAATCAAAGGCAGCTCTAAACAGGTGGGTTTTCAGCCTTGATTTAATGGGATTTAGTGTTTTGGCTGTTTTGCAGTTTTTTGGGAGTTTGTTCCAGATTAAAGGTCCATAAAAACTGAAAGCTGCTTCTCCATATTTGGTTCTGGTTCTGGGGATACAAAGTAGACTGGAACCAGAACACCTGAGTGTTCTGGAGGGTTGATACGATGATAGTAAGTCTTTAATGTATTGTGGTGCTAAACCTTTCAGCGATTTTTAAACTAATACAAGTATTTTAAAGTCTATTCTCTGAGCTACAGGTAGCCAGTGTATCAATCAATCAATTTTTATTTGTATAGCACATTAAAACAACAGCCGTTGACCAAAGTGCTTCACAGTGCATAAAAACAAATAAAACAACAAATAAAATATTATAAAAACAAAAGAACATAAAGCAAAAAGTAAAAACACAATAAGACCCATAAAGAATGCAATAAACAATGAGGGACTGTAACAGTAGTGCCAATAATAATAATAATGCCAAGAAGGTCTATCTATCAGTCTGAAATGCACAAGCAAATAAATAGGTTTTAAGAAGTTTTTTAAAAGTAGTAGGAGAATGAACTTCTCTTATGTGGAGAGGGAGGTCATTCCAGAGTTTAGGCGCCACCACGGCAAAGGCTCTATCCCCTCTACTCTTCAAATTAGATTTGTATCTGGTCAATAGCTTTTGATTGGAGGACCTCAGTTCTCTTGTCGGGATGTAGGGCCTCAGCAATTCAGTTAAGTAAACAGGTGCTAATCCGTTTAGACTTTTAAAAACCAGAAATAGTATTTTAAACTGGATTCGAAAAGAAATAGGAAGCCAGTGTAGAGAGGCTAAAATGGGCGAAATGTGATCACGCCGTTTGGTGCCTGTCAACAGCCGTGCTGCTGCATTTTGAACTAGTTGTAGGCGATTGGAAAGACGCTGTTCACATCCCACATAAAGCGAGTTGCAATAGTCCAAACGACTGGTGATGAAAGCATGAATTGCTCTCTCCAGGTCCGGTGGTGGGAGATATTCCTTTATTTTACTTAAAAGTCTTAGATGGAAGAAACATGTCTTGACTACCGAGCTGATCTGTTTATCAAATTTCAGAGCAGTATCAAAAATGACGCCAAGATTTCTAGAAGATGGGCGCACAAAGGAGGATAAGGGGCCTATGGCACTGTCATAACCATCCAATATGTGAGGGTGCCCAAATAGGAGAATCTCTGTTTTATTTTTGTTTAATTTAAGAAAGTTAGACTGCAGCCATAAATGAACATCCCTTAAACAATCCACTAAGGTATTCAACGATGAATGATTGTTAGGTTGAAGGGGGAGATAAATCTGTAAATCATCCGCAAAGCAATGAAAAGAAATGTTATGTTTTTCAATAATAGAACATAGAGGGAGCATATATAAAGAAAAAAGAATAGGGCCTAGTAAAGAGCCCTGGGGAACACCACGTTTAAATGGAGATACAGCAGATGAATACTGGCCTGACTGAACAGAGAAACTCCTGTTAGATAAATAGGATTGAAACCATTTCAGGGCAGTTCCTCTAATGCCCATACAAGATTCTAGACGTGAGATGAGGATACTGTGGTCAACAGTATCAAAGGCTGCTGACAGATCAAGCAGCACCAGTATGGCAGATTTTCCGGTGTCAAGAGATAAAAGTAAGTCATTAAAAACTCTAGCCAGAGCTGTTTCAGTACTGTGTCGCAATTTGAAACCAGACTGGAATTTCTCAGAGATGCCGTTTGAATCAAGATAGGATTGTAGCTGTATAAGTACCACCTTCTCTAGAACTTTTGATAGAAAAGGAAGTTTAGAAATTGGCCTGAAATTAGAGGCTTGGTTTTGGTCCAAATTACTCTTTTTAAGAAGAGGATAAATGACTGCACGTTTGAGGGCAGTTGGAACATAACCCAATTTCAAAGAGTAATTAATAAAACTAACAATACAAGGTCCAAGAGTAGTAAAAACATCCTTAAAAAGACGAGGTGGAATAATATCTAGTGGGCACCCAGAGGGTTGCATATGGGCGACTATATCAGACAGACTAGACAGAGAGATAGATTCAAAGTTCTCCAAGACAGATATGCACACAGGTTGACATATAGGAGAGGGGGGATAAATTAAAGAGGAATTTTCAAAAGACAATTTTTCTCTGAGTAAAATAAAAAACTCCTCACAGAGTGTAACCAAAGGTAAAATACAAGCATTACAAGGATTAATAAGAGAATTAAGAATAGTAAACAAAAACTGTGGTTTATGGCTGTTATTCAATACAAGATTTGATAAGAACTTAGATTTGGCGGCTTTAACAGCACTCTGATAATTCAGAAGGGTGGTTTTAAAGATATCTAATGAAATTTGCAACTTGTCCTTCTTCCATTTGCGCTCTGCACGTCTACAAGAGCGTCTAAGAGACCTTGTAGTATCATTAAACCATGGCTGTTTTACAGGTGCGGACTGTTTAATCGTAACGGGAGCCACCAGATCTAATAAGTCAGTACAAACAGAATTAAAAAGAGATATAAATTTATCTGGACACAGATTAGAAAAATAATCATAATTATTAAAAACCGAGTCATTAAAAGCAGCCGAAAAAGAATATGAGGTTAAAGTATTGATTTTACGAGTTCCGCGAACAGGCGTAGACAATTTAGCTTGAGGGCATGTAGAGAAACATTAAATAAAACAGTAAAGTGATCAGAGATGCGAGTATCACAAATCTCGGTCACAGACACCTCTAAGCCAACAGACAAGACAAGATCCAGCGTATGACCTTTTTCATGCGTTGGGCCCTCAATAAATTGCTTGAGATTAAGAGAATCAATGAGTTCTAGAAACTCCTTTGCCAATGGGCTGGATTCACAACATATATGTATATTAAAGTCACCCGTAATCAATAAACGGTCATATTTCATCATTAATTGACTCACAAATTCAGCAAATTCTGATAAGAAATCTTTGTTAGATTTAGGGGGACGGTATATTAAGGCACACAGATAAGTATGTCATA
>CM024201.1:34567725-34669097 GCA_013435755.1 Amphilophus citrinellus | reverse complement strand
CCCACAGTGTTTTGGCAAAGTTCACAACCGATGAAAACATTAACGTTAGTGACATCTGATTGGCAATAACCAGGTGTTTATTGTTGATGTGAAATTAGTAGGAGCCTTCTTATATTAGAAGCCTAATAAAATATCCGAATAATAGCCTCCATCCATCCATTTAGTCCATGTTTCACAAATATTTCTGAAAATCAAGCAACACCCATTCGGATTCACTGACCGTACATTCATCATCAGTTTGAACGCAGCTTTGCCACTGTTCACACTCACTGACTCAGTACCTCAGCATGGTCCGCTCACCTCTTTTTTTGGTAGGAAATTAATGAAATGCCTGGACTTCTGAGCCGTCCTGGGGTCAATGGAAGTCTTGCTGTTATTACTACTGCAGTTTTTGTCACAGCAAAAGTACCTTTGGTGCTGCATCTCTGGCACAACATTCACAGAACTATCGACACTCGATGCAAATACACTTAGCCTAGCACAATGCAGCAGTCGCATACAAATGGCTGCTTTGGAGTCGTGTGGATTTTCATAGTGACTCACCAAACTAGTCGGCAATCAGTCTTCCTAATCTCTGCTGTGGCTCAGGTGTTCACTGGTGGAGCATCTGTGTGAAACTGGTTTTGTTTGTATAAGTAAAAAGCACGGGGAAAAGCTGAGTGTAACGTGGAGTGGTTATTAACTGTAGTTTTGGTTACAGCATTTGACCTTATGTCATTAAACATTTGATGTTCTATCAGTATGTGAGAGGCTTGTGGGAAAACTTGTTTAAATGGACTCCATGATTGATCTGTCTTGTGAGGCAGTTGGGAAATATTGGATATTTGGCTAAACTACAAATTCATTAATACATTGTTGATATATTTGTAGGGGTGACGTGGTGAATAGTGTTGTTATTGCATTAATGAGACTAATGGGAGATGTGAGTGGCGAGAGGCACTGAGGGTCCGTGGTTCACAGTAGGTCAGTTGTACTTATATGCTGCTTGTATTTCGGTTTTTGTTGATTGGTGACGTGCATGTTTTTGTTTCTGGGTTTCAGTGCAAAGCTTTTTCACCTGAGACTAATAAGTTAATGAGCATCTAATGTCAGAAGAAGCAAACATGAACAATGGCTCATCTAAGTGATTGTTCAGATTTAGACTTCTGTCAAGTGAAGTTGCAGAGCGGCGCTGTGACCTAATAAGTGGCACCGTGGTTCTTGATTGATGCTTGTGCAGGTGCATTAGGGTTCATCACCGTGTGTCGTGTCCCGTGTTTATTACAAGCGCGGCCGGCCGACGAAATCAAATAAAAGCTGGGAATGGTAACAGACTTGTTTACAACACAAAGGAAGACAAGAGAAAAAGAAAAGTAGGTTACAAGTAAACATGAATGAACTGAAACACTGGGCGGGGGAATCGTCATTGTACATAGCATATGTCCCTGAGTTACCCTTCGTAACCTTGTTCAGAGTCCTTATCGTTGAGGTGAAGATTGGCCATTTTTTCCCAGAGTATCTTGGCATGGTTCTTCCGTAAAGTTAATCTGTGGTCAAAAGCTCAGTCCTCATTATTGAGTGTTACAGTCTGTATCCATTCCTTACTCGTGGGAGGTAGTGATTGGCACCATCTTCTGGTGATTACTTTTCTTAGCGGCTACCAGCAAAATTCTAAACAGATAGCAATCACTTTTAGACACAGCATTTCCCAGAGACCCAAATATAGGACCACAAAGGACTTAGGTATTGAGTATCCCAGTACTGTTGCAATCTCCTTATGTACCTCGTCCCAGAATTGCTTGATTTTGGGGCAGAACCAAAAAATATGTGAATGGTTAACATTAAACATGCCACAGTCCTCCAGCATAGTTGAACTCTGGATTTGAATTTACTAGTAACTTTGGGTGTGACAAAATATCTAATTATGTTCTTCCAGCAATGTTCTCGCCACATTCTGGAGGTGGATGTTGTAGTTTGGGTTTTCCAAATATTCAGCCAATCATCATCTGTGAGGGTAATTCCCAGTTCCTTTTCCCATTTGCTTTGATATCCAGTGTGGGTAGTGCCTTTTTTTCCCATCAGGAGTTTATAAAGTGTGGGAAACAATTCTGGATTTTTACTCTGTAGGAATCGACCAGCATCTTTACAATCCCATTTTTTTTTTTTTAAACATCTCTTTATTGATTTTAACAGAGCAAAAGAACATGCCCATTCATACATGTATACATACATAAACATAAATAAACCCGCAGACAGAACAAAAAAAAAAAAAAAAGGCAGACCTACCAACAGACCAATCAACATGAAGATCAAATTTTCTTACCAAATGACCATATTACAAGATCTTTCACATGTCGAATTGGATATCATTTTGGACCAGCCAAGTGTAAAAGACAGCCCAGATTGCCCAAAATTTATCAAGCTTGTTCTTAGTAAAGTAGCTGATCTTCTCAAGACCAAAGTACAAAGACATTCCTTTAATCCACTGTGCAATTCCACATAATGTCTCTTTCTTCCATGAGGTCGCAATACAGCGTTTAGCTTCCAAAAAGCAAACATTAAGTAGGGATTTTAGATTATTTGAAATAGCAAATTCTGATAGATATTCAAGATGCACATTTTAGGATTTAAAGGAACCTCCCTACCAATCATCTGGCCAATCACAGTCAACACAGCCTTCCAAAAGGGTAACACCCGAGGGCATGCCCACATACAGTGAAATAAAGATCCTTTCTGGTGAGTGCATTTAATGCATGTGTCCGGAATATTAGGGTTAAAGTGGTGTAATGTAGATGGAGTGATATATTGCCTAGTTAGCCATTTGTACTGTAATAATTTGGAGCTTGAGTTGGCAGATTGAGTATGAGCCAAAGCGCAAGCCTCTGACCACATCTCGTCCGATACCGTTTCTCCAAATCTGTTCTCCATGCTTGTAAAATACTGATCGAAGATTCCTTACATTTGTCAACAAACAAAGAGTAAAATAGGGACACCTGTCCTTTACCATATAGGTGCTTCATAGTAATGTCTTCTAATGAAGATAAAGAGGGTAGATCAAGATTATTTTGCTGCTTGGACAAGATAAACTCCGAACCTGAAGATATTTGTAAAAATGTTTTTTAGGAATGTCATATTTGTTTTTTAGTTCTTCAAATGGCATTAATACCCCCCCTGTATAAAGATCAGACACCTTAGCTATACCCTTGGCAGACCAGAGCTTAAAACCTGGATCTGCTCTGCCTGGTCGGAAGTCCATCCATCCATCCATCCATTTTCTTCCGCTTATCCGGGGCCGGGTCGCGGGGGCAGAAGCCTAAGCAGAGAAGCCCAGGCTTCCCTCTCCCCAGCCACCTCCTCCAGCTCATCCGGAGGGACCCCAAGGCGTTCCCAGGCCAGCCGAGATACATAATCTCTCCAACGTGTCCTGGGTCTACCACGGGGCCTCTTCCCGGTGGGACATGCCCGGAACACCTCACCCAGGAGGCGGCCAGGAGGCATCCTAATCAGATGCCCGAGCCACCTCAACTGGCTCCTTTCGATGTGGAGGAGGAGCGGCTCTACTCTGAGCCCCTCCTGGATGGCCGCACTCCTCACCTTATCTCTAAGGGAGAGGCCAGCCACCCTTCGAAGGAAACTCATTTCTGCCGCTTGTATTCGCGATCTTATTCTTTCGGTCACTACCCAAAGCTCGTGACCATAGGTGAGGGTAGGAACATAGATCGACCGGTAAATCGAGAGCTTCGCTTTTACGCTAAGCTCCCTCTTCACCACGACGGACCGGTGCAGCGTCCGCATCACTGCAGAAGCAGCCCCGATCCGCCTGTCGATCTCCCGTTCCCCTTGTCTGGGGGCTTGTCCCCCTGGTAGGGTCTCCCATGGCAAACTGGTCCTGGGTGAGGGTCCAGACAAAGAGCGGTTCAGAAGACCCTTATGAGTGAAAAAACAAGGGAACAGTTTACCCTGCCCGGGATAGGGTTACCGGGGCCCCACCCTGGAGCCAGGCCTGGGGAGGGAGCTCGAGGGAGAGCGTCTGGTGGCCAGGCATTAGCCCGTGGTGCTTGGCCGGGCGCAGCCCGAAGAGGTTACATGGGCCCGCCCTCCTGCAGGCCCACCACCCGCAGGAGGTGTTGTAGGGGTCGGGTGCAGTGTGTGTCGGGCGGTGGCCGAGGGCGGAGGCCCTGGCGGACTGATCCCCGGCTATCGAAACTGGTCGGAAGTCTCTGTTGCCAAAAATGGGTGAAAATTGGGAAAATTGTTGTTTTTCTTCCAAATAATCAAGAGCTTTTTGCCAGATCACCATAGTATTTTTCAGAAAAGGATTTTTTGTTTGCTTGATGAGCTTTCTCCAGTCCGCTGAGTACATGTATAAGTTTATAGGAATGGACATTAACTGAGACTCGATTGTGACCCATGCTGGGGGCTGGCTGGTAGTGAAATAAAACATAGCTGCTCTGATCTGGGCTGCCCAATAATACCATAATAGGTTGGGTAACTGTAACCCCCCCCTGTCATATGGCAGATATAACAAGGACAGTCTTATCCTTGGGCGTTTATTATTCCAGATAAAGTTAGAAAAAGTTTTATTTAGCTCTTTAAAAAAGGAGGCGGGTGGAGAAAGAGGAACTGATTGAAAAACATATAAAAATTTGGGTAATATTGTCATTTTTAAAATATTGATACGGCCAATTAAGGAAATGGGTAATTTGGTCCATCTGTCTATTAGCTGCTTAACTGATTTTGTCAGGGGGGTGTAGTTAGCTGGAATAATGCCATTTATTGTAGGGGTGATTTTAACACCCAGGTAAGTGAATCCTTGCTTTGACACTACATATGGAGTTGAAACTGGGGGGTTGAGCCTTTCTCCTTCTGACATATACAGTATTTCAGATTTAGCATTGTTTATTTTGTAACCTGAAAAAACCCAAAAGATTTAATTAAAGCGTTTATAGAGGGTATAGTCTGTCCTAGATTAGAACAAAATAAGATTATGTCATCTGCATACAGGGCGATACAATGTTCCAAACTCCCTATTGTTATACCAGTTATATTAACATGTTTGCGAATTGCTATTGCCAAAGGCTCAATGGCCAATGTAAACAAAAGAGGAGAAAGGGGACACCCCTGTCTAGTCCCACGTTTCAGTTTACAGGGAGCTGACGTTAAACCATTGGTTAAGATTTCAGCTTGTGGGTTCGAGTATATTAACTTGACCCAGCTAAGGAATTTCCCTCCTATACCAAAACATTCAAGAACAGCAAACATGTATTGCCACTCTATCCTGTCAAAGGCCTTTTCGGCGTCTAGTGACAGGATAGCATTGTCAGAGTTATCAGACTTTTCAGAAATTCCATTGAGCACCCTTCTAACGTTATGAAAGCCTTGTCTGCCTTGTACAAACCTGTTCTGATCGGGGTGGACTATTTTGGGTAGGAGTGGCTCCAGTTTCTTGGCTAATACTTTGCACAGAATTTTGATATCATTATTAATAAGAGAGATTGGCCTATATGAACCACATTGAGTGGCAGGTTTACCTGGTTTCAGGAGTAGAAAGATTATCGCTGTATTAAGTGAGGGTGGGAAAGATCCTTTATTAAGTACTTCTTGGTACATATCGAGCATTGGTGGTATTAATTTAGCTTGAAAAATTTTATATATTTCAATTGGAATTTCATCAGGTCCAGGACTCTTACTCCCCTTCATACTGGATATAGCCTCAGACAATAGTTGTGCATTGAGTTCAAACTCAAGTGAATTTAGGGATTCGCTGTCCAGGGGGGCAAATTCTAATGCATCCAGGAATTCAATTTGTGCCTGGGGAGCTAGATCTGAATAATCTGAGCTATACAAATTGCAGTAAAAACTTTAAAAAGTGTTGTTTATTTCTTTTGGATCAGTTGTTATCACCCCTTCAGCTGTTTGAATTGAGTTTATTGCTTTGTCTGACTGCATCTGTTTTATGCGCCAAGCCAGCAGCTTGCCAGCCTTCTCTCCTTGCTCAAAATATGATTGTTTTAGCCTCATTAAGCTTTTCATTGCTTTATCTGTGGCTAATACATTGTACTTAGCTCTTAGCCTAAGAAGTTCAGTGTTTAGTTGGGTTGTAGGGTTAAGAAATAGTTGTGTTTCTATGTTTTTAATTGATTTTTCAAGCTGTTCCAATTCCTGTTTATGGAGTTTGTGTTTAAAGCTGATAAAACTGATCATTTGGCCTCTTAAGGAGGCCTTAAAGGCCTCCCACCTCACAGTTGCAGAGGTTTGGTAAGTATTTAATTCAAAATACATGTCTATTTTTGTTCCAATATACTGTATAAATTCTGTGTCCTTTAGCCAAAACGGTTGTAAACGCCACTTTGTTGAGAAAGAAAGGTTGGGAACTTTAAGGTAGAATGATACCGGGGCATGATCGGAAATTATTATACTGTCATACCAACTATTTGTTATGTCTGGCACTAGATCAGCTGAGATTAAGTAATAATCAATTCTTGAAAACGTCTGGCATGTACTAGAATAGCATGAGAAAGTAGATTGATTAGGGTGTGTATCTCTCCATATGTCAACCAGGTTAAGGTCTGTCATATAGTTAAGCAATTCTTTCCTTGTTTGAGTGTGCGAGTTATCTTTGCCTGTAGATCTATCTAAAATTGGTGTAAGGGTGCAGTTGAAATCACCTCCAATAATATGCCTTCCAGGTAAAGAGGCTATAGATAAAAATAAATGTCTGAAGAAAGCAGGATTATCATTATTTGGCCCATAAACATTGACCAAATTAAGTCTCACCGAGAGAATTTCACATTTTAAGATTAGATATCTGCCATACCTATCTTCAATTATATCAATGAGTTTAAATGGGACTGAGCTGTGAATTAATGTAATTACACCCCTTGAATGTGAGCTAAAAGAGGTAGAGAAGACCCGACCATGCCATCTTCTCCTCACTTTACTAACATCGTCAGGGGTTAAATGGGTCTCTTGGAGGAAAGCTATTTTAGCTTTTAGTTGTTGAATCCTTTTCATTACTTGTCTCAGTTTAACAGGTTTGTTCAATCCTCTTACATTCCAAGAGGTGAACTGGAGATCAGAGGCCATCAGTAAAGGAGAAAAACTATCTCAGTCATGTTGGTATGTACATAACGGGGCAGGTTGCTAGGAAAAAGCACGACAAAAAAGGACAAGGGGGTATAAAAGCAATAAAAAACTTTTAAAGAATAACAGAGCGTACAACCCCTAATGAAGTACGCCCACCCTTCCCACTGAGAACACTTCCCAAGGAGCCATTCGGGCTCGGCCATGAAGCTCTGCTGGTCCACTCAAGCACCAGTGGTGGAGAGGAACAGCAAAAACAAAAAACAAAAAAAATCCAACAACAAACAAAAAACAGAGACCACCATACGGAGCCCCCTTATTAGTCGATAATTAAAGTAACAACAACAATTAAACCCTCATATACCAGTTTGTGTTTCACCTGGTTACCCTGATCCAACTGTGTATTATTAATAATGTGCATTAAGCGCAAAAAGGCAGTACCACAATATAAACCCAAGTAACTTGTACCTTGTACCATGCCAAAGAACTGAAAAAATATGATTTTTTAGGAACTTGTGACCATATTTACATAGTGAGATGATAGTTTGTCATTGTCACATATTTAGATCTGCGAGCTCTGCCACGGACCCACTGTAAGCTGTTAGCTCTTTCACAGATCAGTTACCCATTCATTCAATTTCTTCTCCGTCCGCTCCTTGGTGCCGCTCATCCTTAAGTTGCCGCATGAAAGACTCCGCTGCTGCTGACGTAACGAAAAGGTGACGTTTCTTCTTGTAAGTCACCAGGAGTGTGGCAGGGTGTACGATACCATAACGGAGCTCCGGTATTGCCAGGGAGAGGGAAGCCAGGTCTTTTTTCACTTGGTCAAATATCTTGCGTTTTCTCATTAGATCAGCAGAGACATCTGGGAAGAACATGACTCTTCTATTCTCACGGTGTATGTCCCTTTTCACCCCGGCCGCCTTCATGATCCGAGCTTTGGGTCTTGTATCTGTAGTGGTGATTCGACCGACCCTGTGTGCTCTCTCAATAGTCAGCGGGACTGGAAAAGTTTCTGCACCAAGCACTTCAGGCAGCCACTTCTCAAGGAATGCGCACATATCAGAACCTTCCGTCCCCTCGGGAAGGCCAATGAGTCTTAGGTTGGAGCGGCGACTGCGATTTTCCAGGTCGTCCACCTTCTGTTGCAGAGCATCGACAGCAGTTTTCATAGCAGAGTTATCGGCTTGCAGGGAAACAACAATGTCCTCGTTAGCACTAATTCTTTCTTCAGCTTCTGTAACACGTGTGGTAACCATTCTCACGTCAGATTGCACCCCTTGGATAGCAGTTAGCAGGTAGTCAAATCTCTTCCCAAAGTCTTCTTTCATTGAGTTAATAGCCGCCACAATCCCATCAGTGCTACCTGGTACCATGACCGCTAGTCCATCAGCAGCTGTATCCGTGGATTTATTGCTAACGTGGACCACGCTATTAGCTGAAGCGTCACTGTTGATGAAAGGAGAGGTCGGTTCGTTGTTGCAGGTGCTAATGTTAGCGCTAGACATTTTGCCGCTAGCTTGTTGTGACGGTTTCAGCATAGAAGTTAGTAAAGCCTTTTTAGGAGCTGGTTTGAGTTCTTCGGTGCCATGTGTTCAGTAATAACTTACTCCTTTGGTTGAAGACTCTCTGGGCTTGCCAGTTCAGGTTGTTGTATATAACTTTTAAAGTTTTTTGCAGAGGGCTCCAGCACGCGTCCACTCAGCGTCGTGACATGACCGGAAGTGCAATCCCATTTTTGCTTAGATCAATTTTGTGTTTAATCTCTTTGTTATAGAAATCCCTTAATTGTAAGTACCTAAAATGGTCTTGGTTTTTTAGAGCAAATTCTTGTTTTAGTTCCTGGAAACTTTTAAAGTGGCTATCAGTAAGTACTACACACAGGGCTGTTAAACCCTTCTCCAGCCATTGTTTAAATTGAGGATCCTGACTAAAATATTTATTGTATGCTGGCCATTGTATTAAACATAATTCTCTTTCTAGTTTGTATTTCCGAATTATGTATAGCCATTTTTCCAGTGTAAAGCAGGTAATAGAGTCAACATGCCTAAGTATATTCTTAGTAGCTTCTGTGTTTCCTCCTCGAGCTCTGAGTCGGTGAACGTGGTGGAATGAGATATGAGATGGTGCTGACAGTTTCCATCTCACAGAGACTCAAAGTCCCAAAGACCACCACTGATGGAGAAAAACAAGTGTGTGTCCTTAAAGCTGCCTTTGTTTGCACTTTATGCACTTCTGCACTTCTAAAACTTGTATCTGTTCATCCTGTGAACTCACTTATTTAACTTTATTATTCATGTTCACAGTGAGTTCTATGTGCTCTTGTTTAAAGCTGCTTACTGAGGGCAGTAAAGTATAAACTGTTAAAGCATCAAAAACACAAAAAGACAAGAAAAAGTTTCATTTTTACAGCGTTTGTCAACTGAAATCAGTAGAGGGGTCGAATATGAAGTCAAATCAAATGTGTGAGAACTTCAATGTCAGAGGTGCTTTACTGCCAAATTGATGATATTTTCATCTTTTTCATTCTGTGTTTGCTAAATTCATTTACATGTTTATCATGTAGTGAAGTGGGTCTTCTTTTCTCTTTAAGTTGTTATTGACAATTATTATGACGCTATCAAATCAACACTTCTGTTCAGGTATAGTTAACTCTAAACTAATTGTAGGGAAAATGTATTATGTACATATGTACATTTTAGACTGTATAATCAAAAACAGCTTTAAAGGATGAGCGGTAGGAATCAAAAAGCATTTGCTTCCTCCTACTCCTTTTCAAACAAAAAAAAGTCACTGATTGCATATGGATTGTTTTATATGTGTATTAACTTAAATGTTTGAAATGAAGATTGATTGATGATTGATTTATTATTATTATTATTAAAAATGTTTATTAAAAAAATTATGATTTAAGAAAATGTTTTCCTGTCTTTGGTTGTTCTCTTTGTTCTGTTTCTAAATCTCTTTAAGTTGCTTTTCTTGTGTTTCAGACTTTCTGACTGTGGACTCTCAGAGACTCACTGTGAAGTTGTAGCTTCAGCTCTGAAGTCCAACCCCTCCCATCTGACATATCTGGACCTGAGTAGAAACAAGCTGCAGGATTCAGGAATAAAGCTGTTGTCTGCTGGATTAAAGAGTCCAAACTGTAAACTGGAGACTCTGCTGTGAGTTCACTGACTGTTGCTGAAAAATGAAAAATGGAGATACAGAGTTTTTAGGTTACAACAAATGCTCTGAGCTGATAGAAAAAGAATCACAAAGAGTTTAAACTATGGAGCAGAGTCACGTGCTGATTAACACAACATTCAGACACACACACGCACGCACGCACACACCTCTTTGGTCCGCTGTTGCTTTAAAAAGAAATAAATGAAAAATTGCAGAGGTGGAAGTGGCTGCTTTAGACTGGAGTATTTTTATAAAGCACAAATCAACCAGAACAGAAATTGAAAACAATGATGTGACATCATTAAGAACAAACTGATGTGTCATAACAGAGTTTGAACAATAAGCAGTCTGGAGATGGTTGTGTAATAAAAAAGAAAGAGAGAAGCATCCCTGTTGGCAAAATTTTTAGGGACCCTCGTGTTCCTTTTGGCCATGAATTCAAACCCACTTAAATCCAAAGTTTCCAAAAAAAATCAGTGGGATGAGCAGGTTCCAGTGCAGGCTGTTTATTAGACATCTTAGTTGCACAAAACACAGACAGTAACATAGTTAAGACTAGGACACACACACACAGAGACAGATAGAAGAGAGAAACAGCATGACAGAGAAAGATGCAGAAACAGGAAGAGAAGAAGAGGATAGGAAAGGGAAGAGCAAAAAGTAGGAGCATGAGACAAAGAGCGGGCCATCATTTATATCTTAAAGATGGTAACTAACCACTTCCCTTTGACCCCTCCTAATTTACATAACCTCAACCAATCACCTGCTGAGGCTCTGCCAACTCTTGTCCCACGTGGGCTAAAGAAACAAATGTCACCAGGGTACCTCAATGGTTTGCAACAGCTCTGGCAGGTTTCATAATGAAGGATCTTCTTCCAATTAAAACCTCTGCTATGAAAACACCTCTTTTGACAATCCCCACGTAGCTAGAATTTATCCCCTCACTAATCTGTGTTACAAAAACACAGATGGATCTGCAAAACTCCACTTTTGGAGCCTACCTGTCATAATACTTCATAAATACAACATGAGGTTACAAAAGTCATGTGACCCTGCATCCCACCACGGCCTCAAACACATATAAACGTCAGATATATCAGGCCTTACCTTCACCCCGGTAACATTAAAGCATACAGGGTGGCTGTGTCTCATTAGGTAGAGCAGGTCACCTACTAATCGGAAGGTTGGTGGTTCAATTCCTGGCTGCTCCGGGCTGCATGCCAAAGTATCCTTGGGCAAGATACTGAACCCCAAGCTGCTCTCTGACACAAGCGTTGGAGTATGAATGTGTGTAAGTACAAGGCAATTCAAAGTGCTTTACATCATAAGAACATCAAACAAATATACACTAAAATCATTAAAACCATTAAAAACATCAATCATGTACACAGTAAATCAACAAAACGTCAGAATCATCACACAAAATCATTAAACCATCAAGCAGATACACATGATAATCATAGGGAGATGGTCAGTGTGTAATAAGATATTTTGTTTATAGCACCTTTACACCTGGATTTGTTTGTGGACTACTAATCAAAGGCAGCTCTAAACAGGTGGGTTTTCAGCCTTGATTTAATGGGATTTAGTGTTTTGGCTGTTTTGCAGTTTTTTGGGAGTTTGTTCCAGATTAAAGGTCCATAAAAACTGAAAGCTGCTTCTCCATATTTGGTTCTGGTTCTGGGGATACAAAGTAGACTGGAACCAGAACACCTGAGTGTTCTGGAGGGTTGATACGATGATAGTAAGTCTTTAATGTATTGTGGTGCTAAACCTTTCAGCGATTTTTAAACTAATACAAGTATTTTAAAGTCTATTCTCTGAGCTACAGGTAGCCAGTGTATCAATCAATCAATTTTTATTTGTATAGCACATTAAAACAACAGCCGTTGACCAAAGTGCTTCACAGTGCATAAAAACAAATAAAACAACAAATAAAATATTATAAAAACAAAAGAACATAAAGCAAAAAGTAAAAACACAATAAGACCCATAAAGAATGCAATAAACAATGAGGGACTGTAACAGTAGTGCCAATAATAATAATAATGCCAAGAAGGTCTATCTATCAGTCTGAAATGCACAAGCAAATAAATAGGTTTTAAGAAGTTTTTTAAAAGTAGTAGGAGAATGAACTTCTCTTATGTGGAGAGGGAGGTCATTCCAGAGTTTAGGCGCCACCACGGCAAAGGCTCTATCCCCTCTACTCTTCAAATTAGATTTGTATCTGGTCAATAGCTTTTGATTGGAGGACCTCAGTTCTCTTGTCGGGATGTAGGGCCTCAGCAATTCAGTTAAGTAAACAGGTGCTAATCCGTTTAGACTTTTAAAAACCAGAAATAGTATTTTAAACTGGATTCGAAAAGAAATAGGAAGCCAGTGTAGAGAGGCTAAAATGGGCGAAATGTGATCACGCCGTTTGGTGCCTGTCAACAGCCGTGCTGCTGCATTTTGAACTAGTTGTAGGCGATTGGAAAGACGCTGTTCACATCCCACATAAAGCGAGTTGCAATAGTCCAAACGACTGGTGATGAAAGCATGAATTGCTCTCTCCAGGTCCGGTGGTGGGAGATATTCCTTTATTTTACTTAAAAGTCTTAGATGGAAGAAACATGTCTTGACTACCGAGCTGATCTGTTTATCAAATTTCAGAGCAGTATCAAAAATGACGCCAAGATTTCTAGAAGATGGGCGCACAAAGGAGGATAAGGGGCCTATGGCACTGTCATAACCATCCAATATGTGAGGGTGCCCAAATAGGAGAATCTCTGTTTTATTTTTGTTTAATTTAAGAAAGTTAGACTGCAGCCATAAATGAACATCCCTTAAACAATCCACTAAGGTATTCAACGATGAATGATTGTTAGGTTGAAGGGGGAGATAAATCTGTAAATCATCCGCAAAGCAATGAAAAGAAATGTTATGTTTTTCAATAATAGAACATAGAGGGAGCATATATAAAGAAAAAAGAATAGGGCCTAGTAAAGAGCCCTGGGGAACACCACGTTTAAATGGAGATACAGCAGATGAATACTGGCCTGACTGAACAGAGAAACTCCTGTTAGATAAATAGGATTGAAACCATTTCAGGGCAGTTCCTCTAATGCCCATACAAGATTCTAGACGTGAGATGAGGATACTGTGGTCAACAGTATCAAAGGCTGCTGACAGATCAAGCAGCACCAGTATGGCAGATTTTCCGGTGTCAAGAGATAAAAGTAAGTCATTAAAAACTCTAGCCAGAGCTGTTTCAGTACTGTGTCGCAATTTGAAACCAGACTGGAATTTCTCAGAGATGCCGTTTGAATCAAGATAGGATTGTAGCTGTATAAGTACCACCTTCTCTAGAACTTTTGATAGAAAAGGAAGTTTAGAAATTGGCCTGAAATTAGAGGCTTGGTTTTGGTCCAAATTACTCTTTTTAAGAAGAGGATAAATGACTGCACGTTTGAGGGCAGTTGGAACATAACCCAATTTCAAAGAGTAATTAATAAAACTAACAATACAAGGTCCAAGAGTAGTAAAAACATCCTTAAAAAGACGAGGTGGAATAATATCTAGTGGGCACCCAGAGGGTTGCATATGGGCGACTATATCAGACAGACTAGACAGAGAGATAGATTCAAAGTTCTCCAAGACAGATATGCACACAGGTTGACATATAGGAGAGGGGGGATAAATTAAAGAGGAATTTTCAAAAGACAATTTTTCTCTGAGTAAAATAAAAAACTCCTCACAGAGTGTAACCGAGGGTAAAATACAAGCATTACAAGGATTAATAAGAGAATTAAGAATAGTAAACAAAAACTGTGGTTTATGGCTGTTATTCAATACAAGATTTGATAAGAACTTAGATTTGGCGGCTTTAACAGCACTCTGATAATTCAGAAGGGTGGTTTTAAAGATATCTAATGAAATTTGCAACTTGTCCTTCTTCCATTTGCGCTCTGCACGTCTACAAGAGCGTCTAAGAGACCTTGTAGTATCATTAAACCATGGCTGTTTTACAGGTGCGGACTGTTTAATCGTAACGGGAGCCACCAGATCTAATAAGTCAGTACAAACAGAATTAAAAAGAGATATAAATTTATCTGGACACAGATTAGAAAAATAATCATAATTATTAAAAACCGAGTCATTAAAAGCAGCCGAAAAAGAATATGAGGTTAAAGTATTGATTTTACGAGTTCCGCGAACAGGCGTAGACAATTTAGCTTGAGGGCATGGTAGAGAAACATTAAATAAAACAGTAAAGTGATCAGAGATGCGAGTATCACAAATCTCGGTCACAGACACCTCTAAGCCAACAGACAAGACAAGAGCCAGCGTATGACCTTTTTCATGCGTTGGGCCCTCAATAAATTGCTTGAGATTAAGAGAATCAATGAGTTCTAGAAACTCCTTTGCCAATGGGCTGGATTCACAACATATATGTATATTAAAGTCACCCGTAATCAATAAACGGTCATATTTCATCATTAATTGACTCACAAATTCAGCAAATTCTGATAAGAAATCTTTGTTAGATTTAGGGGGACGGTATATTAAGGCACACAGTATAGGTATGTCATAATTGATAACAAATGACTGTACCTCAAAAGAGGAAAAAGAGTCCGGTGGCAACAGTCTACATGAAAGGGTAGATTTAAATACTGTTGCAAGGCCACCACCTCTGCCTCTGCCAGAGGATCTGGGTGAGCTAAAGAACAAATGGTCAGGAGGAAGAAGTTCCGAAAATGGAGTGGACTCACCCACATGAAGCCAGGTCTCAGTCATAAGCATAAGATCCACATCCCGTGATATGAGAAAGTCATTTAATAAAAAGGTTTTGTTCGTAAGGACTTTAGAACCGGGGTGATGTGCTCTATTTTTCTAATCTTGGTGAGAACATGAACAGCAGCATTTTGGATTAGCTGCAGCTGTCTGATTGATTTTTTTGGCAGACCTGTGAAGATACTGTTGCAATAATCAACTAAAGACAAAAGATAAATGCATGGATGAGTTCCTCTAGGTCTTGTTGAGACATTAGTCCTTTAATTCTAGAAATGTTCTTCAGGTGGTAGAAAGCTGACTTTGTTACTGTTTTTATGTGTCTCTGAAGGTTCAGGTCAGAGTCCATTACTACACCCAGATATCGGGCCTGTTCACAGGTTTCTAAATGTAGTAGCTGAAGCTGCGCACTGACTCTTGATTGTTCCTCTTTAGGTCCAAAGATAATAACTTCAGTTTTGTTTTTGTTCAGCTGGAGAAAGTTTTGGCACATCCACACATTGATTTGTTCTAAACATCTGTTCAGTGCTTGGATAGGTTCTGAGTCACCTGGTGATAACGTGATATAGAGCTGTGTGTCATCTGCATAGTTATGATAACTAATCTTATTACTTGTTATAATCTGAGCTAGTGGGAGCATGTAGATATTAAATAGAAGGGGTCCCAAAATTGAACCTTGGGGTACTCCACATGTGAATCCTGTCCGCTCTGAAAAGAAGTTGACTATTGACACAAAGTCCGACCCAGTTCTCCAGTCGCTTTAGTAATATATCATGGTCAACAGTGTCAAATGCTGCGCTAAGGTCCAATAGAACCAGCACTGTGGTTCTTCCGCAGTCTGTATTTGTGTGTATATTGTTGAACACTTTGACGAGGGCAGTTTCAGTGCTGTGGTGAGCTCGGAAGCCAGATTGAAAAACATCAAAGGGGTTTGTCATTGTTAAGAAGCTATTTAACTGTTGAAATACAGCTTTTTCAAAAATTTTGCTGATGAATGGAAGGTTAGAGATTGGTCTGTAATTTTGCAATAGTGATTTATCCAGATTGTTGTTTTTTAACAGTGGTTTGATAACTGTTGTTTTTAGAGCCTGGGGGAAACACCTAATGAGAGGGATGAGTTTACTATTTGGTGGTTTTGTCAACCTGTCAACTGTGGCAAACAGGACATGGGTGTTGTTAATGCTTTTGTTTATGATCTCCACAAAAAATGTTTCCCTTGCATGTTTTAAAGAGGGGTGATAGCTTTGCAGCCTTTCTTTGTAGATTTCATAGTAAATGTGAAGTCAAGTTTTATGCCATTTACGTTGAGCCTTTCGATGAAGGCTTTTTTCTGTTCTTACAAGTGGAGCGTTTATTCACGTTGATTTCTTTCTACCAGACAAAATTTTCATTTTAATATGGGCAATGGAATCCATTATATCTGAGATTTTGGAGAATAAGTTATATACCAGTTCCTCTACTGGTTTACAGCATGGAAGTGAAGTAAAAGTTTCAGCTGTGCTGTCTGTAAACATGTTGTATAAGCACTAAAGTGCTCAGTTAAAGTAGAAAAGTCAATTTGCCATTTACAGTGTTCATGAATCCAGTGTATGTATATACATATATCATATAATATAATAATGATATAAATATACAATGGTATATAATATAATGACATACATACATGATACACACATTAATGATATAAAAATAATAACAGTAAATAACAATATAAAGATGATAAAAATTCCCAGCACATTTAAAACACATGAGATTTGATCTCTTTGTTTTATTCTTTGTTCAGATTGTGGAGATGCAGCCTGTCAGAGATCAGCTGTGTGTCTCTGAGCTCAGCTCTGAAGTCCAACCCCTCCCATCTGAGAGTGCTGGACCTGTATAACAACAAGCTGCAGGATTCAGGAGTGAAGCAGCTGTGTGGTTTTCTGGAGAGTCCAGAATGTAGACTGCAGACTCTGAGGTCAGTGTTTCTATTCTCTGTCTTATCTGCTTATTTACCAAGTGAACCTCATTTGTCTTCAAACATAACTTCCCTTCAACATGGAAATTTCTTCTTCTTCATCTTTTTTTTGATGTTGGTGTTTTGATGAAAGGCGAGTGTGTCGATGATGGTGATAAATGCCTTATTTCAGACACACAGGTCCAGCTCAGAACAAAAAGAAAAGTGTAAAACGCAGCACAAAGATGTTTGTGTCCTCATGTTTCCACAAACAAGACCAATATCTGCTGTCACTGTGAGCATGCTCAGTTAAGGCCGTTATGAGCACATCTTTAGAATCAGTTAGTCGACATCAATTTGGACATAAATTCCTCCACACAGTATGAAATGCACAAACATGACTGGTCACAAACACGTGGCTGCACTTGTCCATCTTGGAAGCTTGAGCCAAATCCTGAATGCATCATTGTGTCTAACCTGAGGCTTTTTCATTGTTGCTAAACTAGAAGTGCTCCACACATAGACTGTATAAAGAGGAAGACGGCAGGCTCTAAACAGCCATTTGATCAGCATCTGTTCTAGAGATGGACATGATTTTTACAATAATATTCATCAAGTCCTAAACAATCTCCATGTTTTATGCCAATATTTGTTTAAAAATATGTGTGTGTACATATTTTTCTTGGCTGGTAGGATGCAATGCACCATTACTGCCAGAAGATGGCAGTCATACACCTACAAGTTTTTTTCTGAACATCATCATCATCATCATCATCATCAGGACCCAAATGTTGTGCATTCTTCAGCACATTTAGGACTCGCTCTGCCAAACAGAATGAGGGAAAATCAGCTTCTGTACCTCTTTGGTTGTAACGATCATTCTTCCTCTCTTTGAAAGTTCACTTCAGTGTTCTGCTGCACACCATCACTTTATCAGACCCTGAGCAGCTGCTACAAGCTGCTGTTTAAGCTTAACTGGCGACAGTGAAACTTATGGTGGGCGTGACTTCTTGGGACGCCTGCCAGCAAACCAAGAAATAAACACTGAAAAAACTTCATCTTTAGCCTTCATCCTACCGACCTCTTTGAATATTTCACTTTATTAAAACTGTCGAGGTGGAAGTGGCTCCTTTTAGACTATAGTCCTCTGGGACCCCAAAACATTGTTATAAAGCACTAATCAATCAAAGCAGAAAAAGAAAACAATGATGTGACATCATTAAGAACAAACTCATGGAAAAAGTCAAAATAAAAAATTGGAATGATTGAATAAAACCACCTGTGAGATATGACAGAAATCTCCCTCTGAGGTCTGCATGGACCCCAGTGGGTAGGATGAGGGTTAAAATGACATTTGTGTCATAACAGAGTTTGAGCATCAAGCAGTCTGGAGATGGTTGTATAATAAAAAGAAAGAGAGAAGCAGCCCAGTGACAGGAATGCAGGTCAGCAGGTAAATCTTCATGATTGAACTGAGCCAAAAACTTCATCTGGACACTGTGTGTAGAAAGCTGACATGATTATGATTCACAGTATCAGAAGGACAAATTCATGCTCCTCATTGATAGAAAAGCTCATTGATTAGGTCATAATAATGTTGAGCTGCACATTTAAAACCTGAACACATCTGATTGATCATCAATGATTTGATCTCTTTGTTTTATTCTTTGTTCAGATTGCAGAGCTGCAGCCTGTCAGAGATCAGCTGTGTGTCTCTGAGCTCAGCTCTGAAGTCCAACCCCTCCCATCTGAGAGAGCTGTGGCTGAGTTACAACGAGCTGCAGAATTCAGGAGTGAAGCAGCTGTGTGGTTTTCTGGAGAGTCCAGAATGTAGACTGCAGACTCTGAGGTCAGTTCACTGACTGTGTTTCTATTGTCTGTCTTATCTGCTTATTTACCAAGTGAACCTCATTTGTCTTCAGACATAACTTCCCTTCAACATGGAAATTTCTTCTTCTTCATCTTTTTTCTCGTCTGAAATGAAGTGTGTTTTGATGAAAGGCGAGTGTGTCAGTGATGGTGATAAATGCCTTATTTCAGACACACAGGTCCAGCTCAGAACAAAAAGAAAAGTGTAAAAAGCAGCAGAAAGATGTTTGTGTCCTCATGTTTCCACAAACAACACCAATATCTGCTGTCACTGAATGCATGCTCAGATAAGGCCGCTATGACACATCTTTAGAATCAGTTAGTCGACATCAATTTGGACATAAATTCCTCCACACAGCATGAAATGCACAAACATGACTGGTCACAAACACGTGGCTGCACTTGTCCATCTTGGAAGCTTGAGCCAAATCCTGAATGCATCATTGTGTCTAACCTGAGGCTTTTTCATTGTTGCTAAACTAGAAGTGCTCCACACATAGACTGTATAAAGAGGAGGACGGCAGGCTCTAAACAGCCATTTGATCAGCATCTGTTCTAGAGATGGACATGATTTTTACAATAATATTCATCAAGTCCTAAACAATCTCCATGTTCTCCATATTTGTCTAAAAATATGTGTGTACATATTTTCTTTGGCTGGTAGAATGTAATGCACCATTACTGCCAGAAGGTGGCAGTCAGACACCATTACTGCCAAATGAATGCTTCTAATTTCTGATAAAGAGTCTCATCTGTGTGCAGAAGATCCTCTGAACTCAGATCAGTTTAAAATGAGAAAGTTTACTTGATGCACAAATATTTCTGTTTCTGTTCATTTCAATGTGATTTCACAAATAATGTCTGATCATTGATATTGATCCTACAGAGCAGCATGTGATTGATCTGTACTGACATGAAAAGATGGATAAATGTTGTGCTGACATTTATATGATGTGTGTTTAAGGCTGACATGATGATGATCCACAATAACAGAAGCACAAAGTCGCTCTTCTCATTTCAGAGAAAAGTTCATTGATTAGGACACAGTAATACTGAGCTGCACATTTCACACCTGAACACATCTGAGTGCATCATCAGTGATTTTATCTGCATCTTTGATTCTTTTTCAGTTTGTGGAGCTGCAGATTGACAAAGATCAGCTGTTCATCTTTGGCTGCAGCTCTGAAGTCCAACCCCTCCCATCTGACAACTCTGAACCTGAGAGGAAACAACCTGCAGGATCCAGATGTGAAGCAGCTGTCTGATCTTGTGGAGAGTCCACACTGTAGTCTGAAGGATCTGAGGTCAGTAGAGGGTTGGAGTGAGTCTGTGCTGCTCTCAGCAGTATTGTACTAAACACAGTTAGTATGAAAGCAAAGATCCAGTGTTTCCTGTAAAGCTGCAGCCTTCTCAGCGGCTGCTTTCCTCAGTGAAGCTGTGAGAGGAGAATGGTGACAGACACACAACAGTCAGCCAATCAGATCAGCCAGAAGCTTGTTGTGATCATGTGTTTGAGATGATGTGAAGACGACTGCTGTTGTTGTGTTCATGTCTCCAGGAAATAAAGCTGGATTCCAGCTCACAGCCTTACATGTATAGAGACAGTGGTCCTCATTCATCACATCTGATCTCACACTGTTTGTTCTCTCATTTCAACATTAAACAGCTGATCAGTTTCTTCTAACAGCTCTGAGATCAGTCTGACTGAAGCCTGCAGATCACTGGCTCTTATTTCAGAGAACCATCATTATATTTAGTAACCATGTGGTCTTTCTACAGAGCAGAATCTCTGTTAAAGTCCAGGAGTCACATTTGTGTGTGTGTCCTTGTGCAGTAAATCCATCAGTGACGTGTTTGTGCAGTAATGAAGCGTTCAGGACTCTCAGCAGTTTGTTTCCACTGTGGACTTGAGTGAAATCTGCAGAGGAAACAGAATTGATGCTAAAAGTCTCTGCAGGTCTGTGAGCTTCCAGCTCAGCATGTTCACTACAACATGTTAACATGAGAGCTGAGAGGAAGCTGGATACACTCCACAGCTGCTCTTTATACTGGACGTGCTGCATCACTGACTGGGTCATGCTATGGTAATGGCATTGTTAATGGTGACAGACAATTGTAGTTGAGCGTGTATGTGTGTCTCCTCTATTTTAGATAGATTTTCAGTTCTATAAAAATCCCAGCTTGCCGCTATGGGTGGGTTTCTTTTGCCCTCCAAGTCCTCTACCAGACCCCTGAGAGCTTGAGGGTCCTGCACAGTATCTTTTGGGGTTTGGAGTTTGGGGGTCACTGCCCCGAGTGTTCCGATTACCACGGGGACCACTGTTACCTTCATTTTCAATTCAATTCAATTTTTTTTATTTATATAGCGCCAAATCACAACAAACTGTCGCCTCAAGGCGCTTTGTATTGTGGGTAAAGACCCTACAATAATACAGAGAAAACCCAACAGTCAAAACGACCCCCTATGAGCAAGCACTTGGCGACAGTGGAAAGGAAAAACTCCCTTTTAACAGGAAGAAACCTCCAGCAGAACCAGGCTCAGGGAGGGGCAGTCATCTGCCGCGACCGGTTGGGCTGAGGGGAGAGAAAAGACATGCTGTGGAAGAGAGCCAGAGATTAATATCAATTAATGATTAAATGCAGAGTGGAGTATAAACAAAGTAAATAAGGTGAATGAGAAGAAACAGTGCATTATGTGAACCTCCCAGCAGACTAGGCCTATAGCAGCATAACTAAGGGATGGTTCAGGGTCACCTGATCCAGCCCTAACTATAAGCTTTATCATAAAGGAAAGTTTTAAGCCTAATCTTAAAAACAGAGAGGGTGTCTGTCTCCCGAATCCAAGCTGGAAGATGGTTCCACAGAAGAGGCGCCTGAAAGCTGAAGGCTCTGCCTCCCATTCTACTCTTAAGTATCCGAGGAACCACAAGTAAGCCAGCAGTCTGAGAGCGAAGTGCTCTGTTGGGGTGATATGGTACTATGAGGTCTTTGAGATAAGATGGTGCCTGATTATTCAAGACCTTGTATGTGAGGAGAAGAATTTTAAATTCTATTCTAGATTTAACAGGGAGCCAATGAAGAGAAGCCAATATTGGAGAAATATGCTCTCTCTTTCTAGTCCCTGTCAGTACTCTAGCTGCAGCATTTTGGATCAGCTGAAGGCTTTTCAGGGAGCTTTTAGGACAGCCTGATAATAATGAATTACAATAGTCCATCCTAGAAGTAATAAATGCATGAATTAGCTTTTCAGCATCACTCTGAGAAAGGATGTTTCTAATTTTAGAAATATTGCGCAAATGCAAAAAAGCGGTCCTACATATTTGTTTAATATGTGCATTGAAGGACATATCCTGGTCAAAAATGACTCCAAGATTTCTCACAGTGTTACTGGAGGCCAAAGTAATGCCATCCAGAGTAAGTATCTGGTTTGACACCATGTTTCTAAGATTTGTGGGGCCGAGTACAAGAATTTCAGTTTTATCTGAATTTAGAAGCAGGAAATTAGAGGTCATCCAGGCCTTAATATCTTTAAGACATTCCTGCAGTTTAACTAATTGATGTGTGTCATCTGGCTTCATTGATAGGTAAAGCTGAGTATCATCTGCATAACAATGAAAATTGATGCAGTGCTTTCTAATAATACTGCCTAAGGGAAGCATGTATAATGTAAATAAAATTGGTCCTAGCACAGAACTCTGTGGAACTCCATAATTAACCTTAGTGTGTGAAGAAGACTCCCCATTTACATGAACAAATTGTAGTCTATGAGATAAATATGATTCAAACCACTGCAGTGCAGTACCTTTAATACCTATAGCAAGCTCTAATCTCTGTAATAAAATGTTATGGTCAACAGTATCAAAAGCTGCACTGAGGTCCAACAGGACAAGTACAGAGATGAGTCCACTGTCAGAGGCTCTAAGAAGATCATTTGTAACCTTCACTAATGCTGTTTCTGTACTGTGATGAATTCTGAAACCTGACTGAAACTCTTCAAATAAACCGTTCCTCTGCAGATGATCAGTTAGCTGTTTTACAACTACTCTTTCAAGAATCTTTGAGAGAAAAGGAAGGTTGGAGATTGGCCTATAATTAGCTAAGACAGCTGGGTCAAGTGATGGCTTTTTAAGTAGAGGTTTAATTACAGCCACCTTGAAGGTCTGTGGTACATAGCCAACTAATAAAGACTGATTGATCATTTTTAAGATTGAAGCATCAATAATTGGAAAGACTTCTTTGAACAGTCTAGTAGGAATGGGATCTAATAAACATGTTGCTGGTTTGGAGGAAGTAACTATTGAAGTTAACTCAGAAAGATCAACTGGAGCCAAAGAGTCTAAACAAATACCAGCAGTGATGAAAGCAGCTGAACATGAAGATAAATCTTTGAGATGGTTATGAATAATTTTTTTCTCTAATGTCTAAAATTTTCCACATCCTTTCCAGCTCGTCTCTGAGCCCTTGGTATTAATCGAGCTTCTCGTGTTCCTTCTTGATGTTCACATCACATGGTATTGCAACATCTATCACCACAACCTTCTTCCTTCGTTTGTCCACCACTATGACGTGTAGTTTGTCTTTCTGTATCTGGAAGTCCCACAGGATCTTAGCTCTGTTGTTCTCAGCCACCCTTGGGGGCGTGTCCCAATTTGACAGATGTTCCTGTATACCAGGGGTATTCAAATAAAATTTGAAGAGGTCCAGTCAGACAAAATTTCATGCGCCCAAGGTCCAGAAGTCCGAGCATTAGTTTTTATATTTGGTTTCATGCTTAGTTTTAGTTTAGTTTTCATCAGTTTTAGTTTTTCATACTTTGTCAGGTGCAAGAATGACTATTGTGTAATAATAACCCGACAGAAGATACCGTTTAAAAAATTGCATTCAACAACCAGCTGTTCACAAAATAGCAGCGTTACGTGTTTAATGTGTGTAATATTAAGGAAACACATGAACATCAACAAGGAGAAACATAAAGAAAAACATGAACTCCAAAACTGAATAAACTCTACAACAAACTTCAGCGTCAGTGCAGAACACGTGGTGTAAAACATCAGAACACAGCAAATGTTGGACAAAAACAAACTGAATGCTTTGAAGGAATCAAAGCTCAAATCCAGCTGCATCCTGATATTAGATAGATAGATGGATAGATAGATAGATTCAACTTTATTGTCATTGCACATGTCTCAAGTACAGGCAACGAAATGCAGTTTGCATCCATCCAGAAGTGCTTTAGTAAAACTGTAAGTATGGATATAATGTGTACACGGTATACAACACTGTTGTGAATGTGCCTTGACTACAGGTATATGCAAGCTATAACTGTGGTGAATGTACAGGCTGTGAACTGGGTTATGCATGCTACATATGTTACAGATTAATATAAGTATGTGCCAGCTGTTCAGTTATGGATGGCTGAGAGTGGTTGTGTGTATATGTGTGTGTGTGCGTATGCTCAGTCCATGATTGTTTATGTGGTTCAGATGTCAGGAAGCATAGTTCAAGAGTGTGACAGCTGTGGGGAAGAAGCTGTTCCGGTACCTGGTGGTCCTTGTCCGGAGGCTCCTATAGCGCCTCCCAGAGGGCAGGAGGGTGAAGAGTTCATGTAATGGGTGACTGGAGTCTTTGGTGATGCTCCTGGCCCTTTTCAGACATCTCTTCCTGTAGATGTCCTCTATAGCAGGAAGTGGTGCTCCAGTGATGCGCTGGGCGGTTTTCACCACCCTCTGCAATGCCTTCCGGTCTGAGGCACAGCAGTTCCCATACCAGACTGTGATACAGTTGGTCAGGATGCTCTCGATGGTACAGCAGTAGAAATTCACCAGGATGTCTGGGGACAGATGGTTCTTCCTCAAAGTTCGCAGGAAGAAGAGGCGCTGGTGAGCCTTCTTGACCAGCTTGGAACAGTTGGTTGTCCAGGTAAGATCCTCGGAGATGTGGACTCCCAGGAACTTGGAAGTTGTTCACACGCTGTACCGCCATCCCCTTGATGTAGATGGGTGGATGTGGGTTTGCATTCTTCCTGAAGTCCACGATGAGCTCCTTGGTCTTCGCTGTGTTGAGCAGTAGGTTGTTAGTGTCACACCACTCAGCCAGACGCTCCACCTCCTCCCTGTAGGCAGCCTCATTGCTGTCTTTGATGAGGCCGATCACCGTGGTGTCGTCTGCGAACTTAATGATGATGTTGGAGACGTCAACAGGTCTGCAGTCGTGGGTGAGGAGGGAGTAGAGGAAGGGACTCATCACACAGCCTTGTGGTACGCCGGTGTTTATGGTGATGGTGGATGAGCAGCGGTTATCCAGCCGGACATGTTGGGGCCGGCTGGTTAGGAAGTCCAGCAACCAGTTGCACATGAGGGAACTGATACCTAGATTCGTGAGTTTTGTAATGAGTTTTGAGGGGATGACTGTGTTGAATGCTGAGCTGAAGTCTATAAACAGCATTCTAGTGTAGGTGATTTTATTGTCCAGGTGTGAGAGGACAGCGTGCAGTGCTATGGAGAGTGCATCCTCTGTGCTCCTGTTCTGACGGTACGCAAATTGGTGGGGATCCAGGGTGGAAGGGAGACAAGGCTTGAGATGTGCTAGGACCAGCCACTCGAAGCATTTTGTGATGACGGGGGTGAGGGCTACCGGACAGTAGTCATTAAGACTTGTTGGTTTAGAGACTTTGGGTATCGGGATGATGGAGGTGAATTTGAAGCAGATCGGTACCACAGCACGGGACAAGGACAGGTTGAATATGCCCGTCAGCACTCCTGCCAGCTCCCCAGAGCATGCTCTGAGAACACGTCCAGGGATGCCGTCAGGCCCTGCTGCCTTGTGGACTTTAATCCTGCTCAGCACCACTCCTACATCGGTGGGGGAGAGGGTCAGTGGTCTGGGGTCTGGGGTCACATCTGCCTTGGTTGCAGTTGTTGAGCTCGTTGAGGAAGGAGACGTCAGAGGAGGCAAGTGAGGGGTGGGTGGTCCTATAGTTTGTAAAAATCTGAAGTCCTTGCCACATACGTCGGGGGTCGGAGTTGGAGAAGTGTTCTTCTATTTTCCTTTTGTAGTGGTATTTTGCCCTTTTTATGCCTCTCTTCAGCTCGGCCCTGGCTGTGCTGTAGGCCTTTTCATCCCCTGACCTGAAGGCAATGTTGCGGGCCTTCAGCAGGAGACGGACATCCCGGTTCGTCCAAGGCTTCTGGTTGGGGTACATGATGATCTGTTTCTGGATGGTGACACTGTCTATAGTGTGGTTCAGTACAGATGAGGCGTACTGGTCCAAGTCTGTGTGGGTGAACATATTCCAGTCTGTGTTTTTGAACCGGTCCTGAAGCACAACATCTGTCCCCTCTGGCCACACTTTTATTATCCTCACAGCGGGTTCCAAACGTTGGATGCGTGGTGAGTACCGAGGTGTGAGGAACAGGGAGAGATGGTCCGATTGACCAATGTGGGGGAAGGGTGTTACTTTGTAGGCCCCAGCCAAGTTGGAATAAACATGATCCAAGGTCTTGTCCCCTCTGGTGTGACAGGAGACATGTTGGTGGAATCTGGGGACGACTGTCCTTAAATTGGAGTGATTGAAGTCACCAGCGACAATAAAAGCAGCCTCAGGGTGTTTGGTCTGGTGTTTGCTAATGGCCAGGGTTATTATAGTTAACGAAAACGAACGAAATAACGAAAACTAAAATTGAAAAAACATTGTCTAACTGAAATAAATAAAAACTATAATTAAAAGGAAAAAATGATAACTAATTAAAACTGAATTGTGAGTTTACAAAACTAACTAAAACTAACTACAACTAACTGAAATTATCAAAAAACTGACTTTCATTTACTTGTTTTTTTAAAAAAATTTTTTAAGCCTTGTGGATTGATATGAAATAATTTTTTTCCGCTCTCCAAGTTTAAGCTGGGAGCGCCATAGGACAACTGTGTGAGTGCGCATGTGCGTGCGCTCACCGCGCTGGTCCGCAAAGTAATGGCTGCCGTCTGCCGAGAAAGTCGCAGAGTCCCGTATGGAGGTTCTTTGAGTACAAGAGCACAGATAGAATCGAAAGTCTTGTTGTGGATGATGAAAAATGTACGGAACACTTCTCAGTCAGGAAAAACCAGCAACATCAAAGTCCACCTGAGAAGCGCACAACGGCTACAGAAACCGCTCTGATCCTACGAGGTAACCTGGCCTGCGCCTCTGGAGAAACGGGACTACTTGTCGGGTCCATGCAGCCCAGAACGTTGTGACTAAACTGTTGCGTCCTTGTGCATTTTCGGCTACTTTATCAGTGAGAGAATAACAATCAGGACTAATAATCAAAGCATCAATATAAGGACTCACAACTGTCAGCAAATTCCTGGTAGGAGACTGCTGAAACTATCGAAATGGACGTGAAGGAATGAAGAAAGTAAAAAAAAAAAAAAAAAAAAAAAAACAGGGACAAATGTGTTTGCAGCCAAAAAACTGAGCACAAAGAGCGAGGACCAAAAAAGAAGTCCCAGCCTGCACCGCATATAAAACACCTGCACACGACAACAAGGTAATTAACACACACAATCCAGCTACACAAGCATAAATGTGGACATGAGGTCGGCAACTTCCGTAGGTTATGTATAGAGGCCGCAAAGACCCTGCAAGTTTAATTAGCGAGCATCTAACCAAGCTAGCTCCAAAACAGAAGCAGCTTCAGGTGGTGAGAACATCAGGATGCAGCTGGATTTGACCTTTGACTCCTTCAAAGAGTTTGTTTTTGTCAAACACCACATGTAGGTGTTGTTAATCTACTGCACTGATGCTGAAGTTTATTGTAGAATTTATTGAGTTTGGGAATTCATGTTTTTCTTTGTTTCTCCCTGTTGATGTTCATGTGTGTCCTTAATAGTACACAAATTTAGCACGTCTTGTGAACAGTTGGTTGTTGAATATATTTCTTTAAACGGTATCTTTTGTCAAGTTTTGATTACACAATAGTCACTTTTGCGCCTTGAATCTTGCACCTGATTAGGTATGAAAATACTAAAACTAATACTGAAACTAACTGAAACTAAGCATGAAACCAAAAATAAAAACTAATAAAAACGAGAAAAACCACTCTGAAAACTAATTAAAACTAACTGAATTAGAGAAAAAAAAGTAAAAACTAAGGAAAACTAAACTATAATGTAAAATCCCAAACTATTATAACCCTGCTAATGGCTGCATAAAGTTCTTTCATAGCCTGCTTAGCATCAGCATCCGGGGGGGTATACACTGCAGTGAGTATGATGGAAGTGAATTCTCTGGGGAGATAATAAGGTCTGCATTTGACCATCAAAAATTCCACCTTAGGTGAACATTGTCTCTCAGTTGTAGCAGAGTCTCTGCACCAAGCTTTGTTGATATAAATGCACAAACCTCCACCTCTGGTCTTACCGCAGTCATCTGCTATGCTGTCAGCTCGATGTGTGTGACGTCCTGTTAACTCAATAGCATTGTCCAGGCAGTTGCTGTTTAGCCATGTTTCGGTAAAAATCATGACATTTGAGTCCATGATTCGTCTATTATTGGTGATGGAGAGTCGTATTTCATCCATTTTGTTTACCAGAGAACGGACATTGGCGAGGAAGGTAAAGGAAGCCGTGTGGTGTTAGCCTTAGCTTGGCTCGTAGCCCTCCGCGCCTACCCCGTCTTTGTTTACGTTCCCGGCGCCGTGTGATTATCACATGAAGCTGCTTCTGTTTTGGAGCTGCTCTAGCTTTGAGCCCTCTGTACACAACCTACTTAAGTGGCCAACCATTTATGCTTGTGTAGCTGGATTGTGTGTGTTAATTACCTTGCGGTCGCGTGCTGGTGTCTTATATGCGGTGCCAGCTGGGACTTTTTTTGGTCCTCGCTCTTTGTGCTAATTCTTTGGGCTGCAAACATATTTGTCCCTGTTTTTCCACTTTCTTCACATCATTCCGACAGTTTCAGCAGTCTCCCTCCAGGAATTTGCTGACATTTGTGAGTCCTTATATTGATGCTTTGATTATTATTCCTGATTGTTATTCTCTCACTGATAAATTCAAACACTGCAGCAAAAAGTAGCCAGAAACGCACAAGGACTGAACAGGTTAATCACAACCTTGTGGACTGTGTGGACCCGACATGTAGTTCGATTTCTCCGGAGGCGCAGGTCAGGTTACGTTGAAGGATCAGTGCGGTTTCTCGGCAGACCACGGCCATTACTTTGCGGACCGATGCAGTGAGCACGCACACGCACGCACACAGTTGCCCGATGGTGCTCCCAGCTTAAACTGTTAGAGCAGAAAAAAATTATTTCATATCAATCCACAAGAGTTTTAAATAAAATTATGAAAACAAAGGTCATTTTATCTATAATTTCTGTTAGTTTTAGTTAGTTGTGTAAACTCGCAATCCTGTTTTTTGCTTTTAATTATAGAGTTTATTTATTTCAGTAACCAGCTTGGCAGTATCACGTGGTATAACCAAACTCGCATGCAATTGGTCAGTGGGTTTCCTTGGACGCTTCACTACTACCGTAAGGACTGTAAAAGCTGTGCCAGTAAACCAGAAAGCACTCAACAAGATTTTAATTAAGTGGTCATTTCTGTTTTGGTATTAGGTTCGGGTCCGCTTGACACATCATTTTGGTCCGGATCCGGACTGAGGTCCGCCTATTGGTGATGTTTGCTGTATACTATTCCGGCCACTTGGCTATGGCATTCCATGTATGCCCTGCCGGCTAGATGCTACATGCAGAGGTTTGTCTTTCCATGACGGTTCCTGTTCTTCCTCCTCAGGTTTCTGGTGCCTGAGATACTAAGCACATGATCCTTTGTGGCCACCTTCCTGATGGATCATGGATCTTCGTTGTTTCATCTAGGACAATGGTTCTGACACTCGCTAGTCCTCGGCCACCTTCCTTCCGCTTAGTGTACAATCTCAGGGTGCTGGATTTGGGGTGAAACCCTCCGTGCAATTCTTGTCTTAACATCAGTGGCTTCTAGGGCTGCATAAAACGATTATTTTAGTAATCGAGTATTCTATCGATTATTCCATCGATTAATCGAGTAATCGGATAAGAAATACTTTTTTTATTAACAGTTCATCTGCATATTTTAACTTCCGTACTGCAGTTTTTCGCTGTGTGAACAAACAGCGGTGGATGGAGCAGCTACAAAGTTCTCTTTTCTTCACCTTAACACTTGCTGATCAAGTGCTTGATGAAGGACCTCCAGCTGTTTCACAGATTTAATGGTGGTTACTAAAAGAAAAAGCAGCTGTTTTGGACGCTGGAAAAACGTTTCCTTTTGCACTGCTTGAGCTCACCGTCTCTTTGCGCTTGCGCAGTTCAAACCGCTGCCTGCTATGAGTGTTTTGAAAAACTAGTGGTTGCGGGAGCCATGGCACATGTGTGAGTAATGTTGTAATGCTTTGTATTCACAAGCATTCTCGAAAATACGTTTCTATTGCAGGTCTATATTTAATCACTAATAAGGGATTAAAGTATAAAAAATATTTTGACGGAGCCCCTCAGTCCTGGGGGCGGGCCTTCCGGTACAGAACCATCGCTAGTGCTAATGGCCCGTGGTCGCTAGCAAACCAGTCCTGGTAGCTACAGCTGAAGTAAAGACAAAAATAACAGCTGAAATTCTCAGCGAGCACAACACACACAGACACACAGAGAGCAGTGGAGGTGTGGAAATGCATGTCAGCGATAGTTGCCACCCGTCCCGTAAAGTACGGAACCCCCGCATGTTAAGGAGCCATATTCCATGGAGTCCCGTAACGTACGGGGTTCTGGATTTTACGAGACAAGTGACAACTCTAGCGATGATCCACTCTGTGTTAAAGGAAATCCATCGCAGCGACGGAGAGCTGAATCGCACGCGCGATTCATACTCCAGTCCAGTAGGTGGCGGTAATGCAGTTCTATGTTGGTTTGCCAGTCACCAATAAATCCACAAAAAGACGACAGAGCACTAATGCTGCTAATGCTAGTGAGGAGCGCCGCTTACACCGAGACAGCTGAGCGCTGCAGAGTTTAAACAAAGCATCGACACAGTAAATTTGTGTCGATAATTTTTTAGAATCGATTTAATCGATGAATCGTTACAGCCCTAGTGGCTTCTATTTCTTCCTTTGGCCAGCCGACTGGCAGGGCATAGGTGTTGATAGCCTGGATCTGGATCTGGTTCTTCCCATTCAGCTGACTCTTCAGGACTTGGTTCCCATTTGCTTGTGGGAGTCCAAGGTACTTGTGGCTATCCTCAAAGTCTGCAATTGTTTCTTCCTGGTAGTGTAAACCCCTCAGTTCTTCATGCAACCCCTCTCACTGGGATTACATGTGTAGTAGCATTCCAACAGTTCCCGGTTCTCATCTCCACTTATGCCGTAATCTTCTAGTTCCAGTAGCCCACTTATCGTCAGAATGCCTGGCAACGGAACACCCCTGGAACTGCCCTGGAACACCTGACCTTGTTAATCTGGGCAACATCTGAGCCGGTATGGCTTCAATCATGCATCTCTCGCTCAGGTAGGCTTGGGGACCCATACTGGAAGTACGCCCTGGTTGGGATTCCAACCCCCGACCTCCTGCTCCAAAGACCATAATGTTACCACTACGCCATTCTATATATATATAGATAGATTACTATATTATATATTAGATTAATCACAGCCAATTGTCTTCTACAAAGGGCCATTTTCATTGTTTTGTTTTTTTTAATCTCGTTGTTGTTTTCTGTGTTCTGAATTTGTATGTTGTCAAATATTCCATAGAAGAGTTTAAAATATATTTTTCTGTTTGATAGTTAATAAAGTGTATAATAGATTCATATTTAGTAAAAGATTCAGTTTCTTCCTTTATTAACAGAAGAATTAGTACATTATGATATAATATGTAACATATATGGTGCAACAACAGTTCCTCATAAAAGAAAAAATTTAAACATAATCCATTTTTGTAATTTAAAAGGCAAAACTGAAGATTAAACTGGTCATCAACTTTTTACTTAGTAATAATCTTGGACTTTTGGGATCTTCTCAGTGTTGTGACAATTCACAACTTTAGACTGACAGTAAAATACATTTTATATTATGAATGCTAATAAGTACACAAATTAATAACTCAGTTGAAGTATGCGACATGCTGTCAAAAAAAGTTCAATACCATGATTTCCATCGTCACTCAAGGGATTGATCTGCCTCAAGCCAGAAGTCAGCTACTGATGATCATAAGGACGATGTCTCACATCCACATGACTCAGTGGTCTTTGATGCTGAGGAAGTTGCAACATTCCAACTGTCCACAGCTGCAACGGGGACCTATTTTCCATTGTCCTTAAGCTGTGGTGATTCCACTGATTTACAAATTCATGCACAGATCTATTAATTCTTGGAAGGTATACGTGGTGAAGAGCCCTAATATGAAGTGGGTCAGTGCTATCTAAAATTTCAACATTTTCCATAAAGAGGAAAAGATCTTTAAAGTATGCTGAAACAACCCTGTTTAGTTCTCCCCACAAACTTTCAATTCTTTGATTGTGAACACTACGCCCAACCATAATGCTTCCTCTGTTTGGTCCACGCTGTTCAATCATAAACCGTGCAATATCCATATTCTTACTACCAGCATCACTCCTGACATGATGTGAGAGTCCAAAGATATCAACGCCACTCTTGAAAAGTTGCATAGCAGTTGATGCTCTGTTGTCTGTGCAACATCTGAGGTAGGTAATGCAGCGACTGTAGCCATCAACTCCTCCATGAAACACAAATCCCCATGGATTTAACTCGTGGTTTGTGTCAATATGCCTGGAATAAGAAGAAATAGATTATTATGATGACACTGGATGTACATCAAAATAAAGGTTTATGAATTTGACATGCTGCCTCTTTTATCAAGTAGCATTGCACTATTGACACTATTGCAACCCAGAGATTGTAGAAATGTAAATTTTTTTAATTTACATTTCAATATAAATTTTATATGAAATATTTTTTGTTTACACCTTACACAGTATTGTGATTATTATTTAATATTACTTTGATCATCTAAAATAATTACATGAATCTTGATGAGCTAGGGAGTATTAACTAACATTAATCAAATAAACAAACAACAAAACAAACACAAACAAAAACACATACCACACTTGATTTGGGACAGTGACATTGTAGACCCTCCTCTGAATTGCCCTCCATCCTCTCAAGGCTCTTCCCACTGGATCAACTATTCTTAAACGCTCTCGCACCCACCACCGCTGAACTCTGATTCTTCTCCCCATCAAACTACTAGTAATGTAGGATTCTCCTGAGCCAGGAGTTTGTGTGAGAATCTCAGTAATGAGATGATCAAGGTCAGCATTTGAAATGTTGGTAAAACTTCCATAGTCCACTAAACCTAGTTGTATCCTGTGGTTATACAGTGTACGAACGCTTACTGACAACATTCGAGATATGGCCATCCAGCTAAACCCTAAGTCTCTCATGTCAGTCAGCTGAGCAGCTGGTATGTTGTACCTAAAAAAGAATTAGAAATGAAACAAAATAGCAAATATGTTTATTTAAATGTGTGAATACATTTTCCTTGATTGTTTCAAGTTCACAAATGTTGTGATTATTTTTTTCATCACTTACCTTGGCCATCCTCTTTGCTATATTGAATGGTATGCTGTCCCCATACCATGTGCTTCAGCTTCTACTCGAATTGTTATCTCAGTTGATAGCTTCATCAATGAGTCATACATTCCTTCAAGAATTGTGCGTAATCTTCTCTCAGCAACATTTTGTTGAACATTATTGCTCATATATATATATATATATATATATATATATATATATATATATATATATATATATATATATATATATATATATATATATATATATATATATATATATATATATCAGTGGCGGATGCTGGTCTTTCAAGGAGGGGAAGCTCAATTTCGGCCTGCATCATAAAATGTGTCGGTTTATTTATACAGCAGCACCCGCTGGACAGAAACTGCGATAGAAGTCAGAAAGAGTGATAGAAGTCAGAAAGAGTGATAGAAGTCAGTCTCCAAACACAAGCAGCTACAAATTAAACACCAGAAATAGAAGCTCGATTTGTCTCTAGTCGTTTTTAACAAAGAAAATGCCGCTAAGAGGATTAGGAAAGTCTCCGGTTCAACTCAGAACAGAAAGAAAATTTAAAAATGCTCCCACGGATGTTTACACCAAAAGATCGCTGATTCGCTCATTTCGCTGTCAATCAAAAAGGGATTCAGCCTCAGACAGATCATCCAATCATCATGCAGAAGCTGAGCGTCCGGGCCAGCCGAGGCCAGCCCACTGCCCCATAGACCCCCAGAGACGCTGAGCGTCCGATGGGCGGGACAAAGCCCAGCATTTATCCAATGACTCGTCTCGTTTCGCTGCACTGTTCGCTTCACTATTGAACTCTCTGGACGCTCAGCGTCCACACTGTTTAAAGTGCTGTGAAGCTGCGGGAATGAGTGAGAGGAAAGCCGCGTCGTTACCAGCGATAAGAAGCTGATTCTGAACAAAAGTTGAGCGCGTTGTAGCGCACATTTAGTCAATGACATGTACACACAACAGTATATGTTTGATCACTTATTTTTTGACATTTTAGGGGAAGCTGAGCTTCCCTTGCAGTCTTAGAGCAATCGCCTCTGATATATATATATATATATATATATATATATATATATATATATATATATATATATATATATATATATATTAGGGCTGGGACTTTAACGCGTTAATTTCGATTAATTAATTACGGGGAAATTAACGAATTAAAAATTTTAACGCATTTTAACGCACTTTGCACCGTGGAACGTTTCTCAGTGCACGAGTTCCCGACATACAGATTATATCGACGCACAATGTCCAAATTCAGGGGCCGCATCCTGCGAAGGACCCGGCCCACGTCCTTCAGAGCCCACGAAGACCACAAAGGCCGGAAGTGAGCGGCTAGCCTTCATATCAGCATCACTTGTCCTCACTTCTGCGTAGCTCATGTCGCCTAGCAACCGTGAGTGTGAAGCACAGCTGTGTAAAAGCAGCTGGTTAAACGGAGAACGAACTTTTTCTCCTTTTTGTGGTTTAATTTTAAGTCTTTTATTGAAAATAAGCTGTTAAAACAAGCATGACACATTTCAACATCAAGGAATACAGCTGAGCAAATGATTAATTTTCAACTATATTAAGTGAGACATTAATGTTGAATAAAACTATCCAGTTATGATGCTTAACTTTAATTTCAGGAGTTTGCTTATCACAGGAGCACTTCCACCCTTCGTTGGTCTGTGTAGTAGACTGGTGGGAAAATAAACAAAATTTTGAAGTTTAAGCTTATGTATATTGATTCATTCATCTACCAAACTTAAATTAATATTTCTCATGTTAAATACTGAAATGCGATTAAAATGCGATTAATTTCGATTAATTAAATACAAAGCTTGTAATTAATTCGATTAATTTTTTTAATCGAGTCCCACCCCTAATATATATATATATATATATATATATATATATATATATATATATATATATATATATATATATATATATATATATATATATATGTGTGTGTATATATATATATGTATATATATATATGCTGTGCTGTGTTGTTGAAATTGAGCAGAATAACATGAAACACTATTAGTTAGTCTTTCTTTGCTTTTAATTGGAATATTTTGTAACAAGCATACAGACATTAACTGGCCGCACCAAAATCACCCGCAAAAACTATGTGACGGCCTCTGGTTATTATTGGCTCCAGAAAACCTATGTCACAGCCTGTCAACTGGCCATGTCCTGTCCGCGAGACATATGTATTGCCTTTTATATGGCAGGCTTAGACCCTCCCACTTTGATTGACACCTCATTTGGCCAATCATGTTAAGAAATTTATTTTTCAGAGCCAATAATAACCAGAGGGCGCAACATAGCTTTTTCAGTTGATTTTGGTTATGGCCAGTTACATGATTGGCCGAATGAGGAAACAATTTGAAATGAGAAAAAAAGAGCTATTAATTAACTGATTAAGTCATGTTTTAGACTGCTTATTGCCAGCAGATCTATTCTGACCCAAAGTGCAGCCATGACTGGTTCTGAATGATGGCTTTACAGCAGCTGCTCCCCCTCTTCCAGGTACTGTGTATCAGCGCAGAATCTTTTACCGGCTTACTGTCACCCCTGCCTGTAACTAGGGTTTAACATTTTTCCCGAAAATGACATGAATCAAATCCCGGGAAAAGACGAGCCATTTCCCGGGAATGCCGGGAAAAAGTTTGGTTTTTTTAAATTTTAATTAGGCCTTCTGTAGCCTGTGTCGGGCTTAGCCTATTCTGATATTGTAGAGGTAGCTTTCCAGCTATGTCCTGTTATGCCCAGTAGGGGGCAACGTTGGCTTGATTAATGCAATAAAACCTACATCTCGGCATTCGAGTGCTTGAGCTATGCGTGTTGTATCGTTCCTCAACACTCCCTTAACAAATATAATTTGAATATTCCTGCATTGTACATGGAATTATACCAAGCTATTTTGCAATTGCTGGTGCAAAACAATACGGTTCATCTCCACACAGCATTGATAAAGGCTCAGCTACTTGCGCTGTCCACAATGCACACCGTTCCACCAGTGGAACGCTGTAATAGTCATTGAAAAGTTAACTACCGTACTTCACTATAACATGACATAACACAGGGCCTTGAGTAATGCACTACGACTTGGTCGTTGCCATTCTGGCAACAGCAAATTTATAACACCGTGTCTGAGGGTTAAAGTAGGTTTGCTGTGAATCGTCTTTTGAAAAACTGGTCGCCAATCCTTATAGCCTAAAAAATATACATTTTACTCAACTCCATTTTAAAAGCAAAATATGTTAAAGTAATCTATTTCATGATACTTTCTTCACACATTAGGTCCGCATCCTAATTCATGATTGTTAGCAAGCGGCTGCAAACGAGGAAAAGAAACACTCAAAGTTAGACAGATATTTCTTTATTGTTCAGGGCAGGCATATTTTATAGGCTATATATAATAATACAAAATATCTTAGGCTTAACACATTGCCTACGATTTCAACAAATTAAAGAGGAAAAAAGTACAACTGTGTAATACCTCTATTAAAACGCTTGTGATGAAGGCTGAAGCCTTAAACGGAGGCTGAACGTGCCTGAAATGAAGAGTAATGCTTTTCGCATTAAATGAACCCTTCTCTCAATATTTCCTTAAATTTAACATTCTGAAGCTTTCTTTTCTTTCTTTTCTTTTCTTTTTTTTCTTGTCTTTCGCACGACTTTTTTCCCGGTTTTCCGTCTTAACGTTTCCCGGGAAATGGTTCTGATGGCATTTCCCAGGAATCCCGGATCCCGGGATTGAACCCTACCTGTAACCATCATTAAACCTTTACTGGGAAAAAAGTGGATTCGATTCGATTCAATTCGATTCAATTCGATTCAATTCAATTCAATTCAATTCAATTCAATTCAATTCATATAGCACCAAATCACAACAAACAGTCACCTCAAGGCCCTCTGTATTGTGGGTAAAGACCCTACAATAATGCAGAGAAAACCCAACAGTCAAAACAACCCCCTATGAGCAGCACTTGGTGACAGTGGGAAGGAAAAACTCCCTTTTAACAGGAAGAAACCTCCAGCAGAACCAGGCTCAGGGAGGGGCAGTCATCTGCCACAACTGGTTGGGGCTGAGGGGAGAGAGACAGGACAAAAGACATGCTGTGAAATAGAGCCAGAGATTAATAATAACTAATCATTAAATACAGAGTAGAGTATAAACAAAGTAAATAAAGTGGAAAAAGCAGTCCAACATATTTGTTTAATATGTGCATTGAAGGACATATCCAGGTCAAAAGTGACTCCAAGATTTCTCACAGTGTTACTGGAGGCCAAAGTAATGCCATCCAGAGTAAGTATCTGGTTAGACACCATGTTTCTAAGATTTGTGGGGCCGAGTACAAGAATTTCAGTTTTATCTGATTTTAGAAGCAGGAAATTAGAGGTCATCCAGGCCTTTATGTCTTTAAGACATTCTTACAGTTTAATTGATGTGCGTCATCTGGCTTCATTGATAGGTAAAGCTGAGTATCATCTGCATAACAATGAAAATTGATGGAATGCTTTCTAATAATACTGCCTAAGGGAAGCATGTATAATGTAAATAGAATTGGTCCTATCACAGAACCCTGTGGAACTCCATAATTAACCTTAGTGTCTGAAGAAGACTCCCCATTTACATGAACAAATTGGAGTCTATGAGATAAATATGATTCAAACCACTGCAGTGCAGTACCTTTAATACCTATAGTATGCTCTAATCTCTGTAATAAAATGTTATGGTCAACAGTATCAAAGCTGCACTGAGGTCCAACAGGACAAGCACAGAGATGAGTCCACTGTCAGAGGCTGTAAGAAGATCATTTGTAACCTTCACTAATGCTGTTTCTGTACTGTGATGAATTCTGAAACCTGACAAACTCTTCATATAAACCGTTCCTCTGCAGATGATCAGTTAGCTGTTTTACAACTACTCTTTCAAGAATCTTTGAGAGAAAAGGAAGGTTGGAGATTGGCCTATAATTAGCTAAGACAGCTGGGTCAAGTGATGGCTTTTTAAGTAGAGGTTTAATTACAGCCACCTTGAAGGTCTGTGGTACATAGCCACCTAATAAAGACAGATTGATCATTCAATCAACCACCTGATTATCAAGTGAAGAAAAGAGGTCTTTGTAGCTGCTCCATCCATCCTGTTTGTTTCACACATGGAAAAACTGCATTTCGAAAGTTAAAATGTGCAGATGAACGGTTAATACAAAAAAAAGTATTTCTTATCCAGTTACTTGGGTAATTGATGGAATAATCGATAGAATACTTGATTAGTAAAATAATCTATAGTTGCAGCCCTAATTAAATTTGCAACATACCATAAGCCAATGCATCACCTTCTCACATAAGAGCAACATGATTCAGGTGATAGAGCGATTGTTATGTGAGAGACTGTTGACTTATGTAAAATGTATCCAGGCATTTAAAAACAAATATTTTTTTTTAAAAAAGGGACTGGATTTGTATTGGTATCGGCAGATATCCAAATGTAAAATATCGGTATCAGACATAAAGAAGTTGTACTGTGCCATCCCTAACTACAATATTTCCTAACAATGAACATTGGATTTCCAAATCAGTAAAAATTTTAACCAGCCTGTGAAAGATAAGTTTTAACAATGGGGAGATGACTCAGTATCACATTTTCAAGAAACAAGTGAGGAAGGAACAAAAAATAGCCAGTGTAAATTACAAGGAGAGGGTGGAGCATATGTTCAGATCCAATAACTCTCGACTGGCTTGGGATTGGGTTAAATCTATGATGGGGATGCCAACCAAAAGGACTTTGATTACTTTTAATTCCTTGCCTGCTTGCAAATTGTCTAATGATTTTAATAGTTTTTATAATCATTTTAATATTTATGATTTTACTGAGGAGCTTTCTGGTTTTAAAAGTGTGCCCTCAGATGTCACAGTACACATTGATAGTGGAACTGTTTTTAATCTCTTTCAGAAGACTAAAGAGAGGAAAAGCTCAGGTCCTGAAGGCATACAAGGCTGTATTCTTAAAAACTGTGCTCTGCAGCTGGCAGATATCTTTAGTTTTCTTTGTAACATGTCTCTTCAGACTCACAGGGTCCCTCAGCTTTGGAAAACCTCCACCATTGTTCCTGTCCCCAAAAGTAAGGCCACTCAATCTCTGAATGATTTCAGGCCTGTTGCCCTTACTTCATTAGCAATGAAAACATTTGAAAAGATTATTAAGGAAGTTCTTCTATCTAGAGTTAAACAACATCTGGACCCACTCCAGTTTGCTTATAGGTCAGGCAGGAGGGCGCAATGGGAACCGTTTTAAACACGATTTTAAGACAACATTGCAAGGTTACTTTTTATTGACTTTTCAAATTACAGTGTTTTTATGGTACCGACTTTATTGGTATTGAATTTTTAACTCTTACTTTCTCAATGGGTCAATGGGGTTCTTTGCAAAGTCCTCTTTTCTTCTATTGAGTCTCCTTAGGGGTGTGTTCTTTCACCCCTCTTATTTATTTTGTATACTTTATATACTCGCAGCCAGTATCCACAGCGACACATTTTAAAATTTGCTGACGACTCTGTAATTCTGTCCCTCGTCAGCAGTGGTGACCCAGATCACGGGCCAGTGGTCAGGGATTTAACTGACTGGTGTGAGTCCTCCTTTTTAAAGATAAATGTTTCCAAAACAAAGGAGATGATCATTGATTTTTAGAAAACATTTTACTCTGCAAAAAGGCTCATCAGAGGATGTTCTTTTATTGGAAGCTCCGTGGTTTGAATGTGGATTTTACATTTATGAAAATGTTTTACTCTTGTTTTAATGAGTCTGTTCTTACATTTATCTTATCTCCTGGCTCAGGTTTTTAAATGCTAAGAACAGGAATAAGCTGCTAGGAGTTGTAAAGTGTGTAGAAAACTTGCTGGCACAGCCTTAAACAACCTCACTGACTTACAAAAGATGGGGTCAGTGAAAAAGGCCGGACTGATCCTAGCAGACCCAGACCACCCACTGCACCAGGAGTTTAAGTTGCTTCCGTCTGGATGCAGATATCAGGTGCCAAGATGCAGGACAAATAGATTGAAAGAATCTTTTGTCCCAGCTGCAATTAGGTTTTTAAATGATTTGTTGTGATTCTCTGCATTTTTATGTATGTGTTATGATATAAATTTAAATTTTTTATCTGTATTGTACTACTGGCTGTGAAAATAATTGCCCCCTTGGGGATAATATAGATCTTTGAATTGAATTGAATTGAATTGAATTGAATTGAATTGAATTAAATTGAGAGTTGATGGAGAGTCTCTGGAAACACTCATTATTCACCTCTGCTCCTTCTTCTTTCTACAGCTGGAAGAGATGATCTTTGTCCTGATGAAAGTGAACAGGACGGTGTGTGTGCTGAGAGAGGATGAGCTGTGTCCTGATGATCCAGAGTCCTCCATCATCCCTGTGTGTTCCTCTGGATCTTCTGATGAACTTTGTGTCTCCATTAAAGGACAAAGAAAAGTTAGCTGTATTTCTGTACAGAAAATAAGTTTGATCACATTGATGATGAACCTCTGATTTCTCAGAGCAAACCAATGTTTCTCCATCTGAAGAGAACCCTCGTCTTCAATCTGTGCTTCCATTTTGTCAACAACTAAAAGTTTTCTCACTTTATATCCACAGCTGATCAAATATGAGACGTGATGAGTTTAATGTATGTGAGCAAACTGTCATCAAGGCAGTTCTTTTTCATACTGATGTGTTTATTATTGTAGTACAATAGATCCACCTATCAAATCTAGAACTCTTTTAACATTGAAAATGTAAAATTGTAAAACTGATATTTAAAATCACTTTCTTTATTACTCTTATAGCCTTTAAATGATTTATGTCCTTTAAATGAAGACACTAATTTACTTTCCTGTTTATTAGGGGCGTGACTGGGAGGAGCAGCCTGTTCCATCTGAACATGAATGCTGTTCTGTTATTGGACCTTTGTGCTGATCACAGTTTGTCCATAATGTTTGAGCATAAGGGTGTTCATAAGTGCATGTGGCACAGGAATACCCTCGGCTGCAAATCCATGATGGATTTTCAGATCTGTGGCCGTATGTTCTGGACACTCAGGTGAAGACAGGAGCAGAGCTGTCAGCTGATCATCACCTAGTGGTGACTTGGATCAGGTGGTGGGAAGGATACTGGACAGACCCGGTGTACCCAGTGTGCTGGGAGCATCTGGATAAAGCTCCTGTCCAGGAGAGCTTCAAATCCAACTTCCAGTAGAGCTTTAAAAGCATTTGTAGATACATTCATAGCAGTTAATTTGTACACAGCATAAACAGTATGCATTATGGGTGGAAATGTAAATAAATAAAATCTATCTGTACTATATAGCCTCTTCCCCACCAACAGGGTTCCGGTGCCTTTATTTGAACCGTTAGGTGGGTTTTCCACCGCGGAAGCACTCGGTGCTCGGCCGAAAAACGGGTTCAACTCTGGCCCGCAAACTAGCTGGTCTCGAACCAAGAACGCGTGACGAAAGCAGCAGAAGGGCGTGACTTTGCAGTCTCAACATCAAGTTTTCTACCATATTACATGTGTATTACATGAGAAAAGCGAAGCAATTTTCACGGCTGTGAATTAGGTTGGGCTCTAAGGCTGAACTTGCTGCTTTGTATCAGTTCATATCACAGATAAAAGGACACAAAGTGCGTACTTGTCATCTTGCTCTAATCGCTGTCTGTGTTTCCCTCTGTGCTGCACACAGATGCTGCAGTAGTTTGCTTTGGACCATAAAATGTGTTTGCAGCACGAGAAAGGGGAGCGTGTTCTCCCACGTGTCCAGACGAGGACCCGCCCACACTCATACGTAAAGGAGCAGTTCACAGAAACACGGTGGGAACGCGGGCCCGTTCTTAAGTGTTTTGCCGGTTCATTGGGAACAGCACGAGCACTGGCACGCAAACCGGCTCCTCGGCGGTGGGAAAGTAGCATATGTAAAGGTACACTGTGTGCATAAAGTGATGGCAGTAGTAGAAGGTACTGAAAGTGGTAGGTATCTTTAATAGCCTGCTGGGCACAGAGGCTCTGTAGGATCCTGCACTGACTGCTGCTTCCAACAGGCTCAGTCAAATTTGGTTCAGGATCTTGTTCCCTGAAAAACATCGCAGCAAATCTGACTTCATCTGCTGTGTTGCATTGTTTGAAGTGTTGTGACTTTAGCTTTTCCATAATCAGAAGGTTGGTTATTTGATCCCTGACTTCTCCAGTGAGCATTTCAAAGAGTCTCTGGACAAGAAGCTACACCTTATCATCAGCGTATGAGTGTGAGTTTGTTACAGCACTGCGTGTAAAAAATACATTGAAGTATTTGGGGTGGTTGATAAAGAGAAGAAGAGCTCTATATTAATGCAGTGTATTTATGGACAATTAGGTGGACAATAAGGACACTACAGATCAGAAATGCTGGTATTTCCGGTGTGTATATCATACCTGCGAATTTTGTGAGTGGATTTTTCCCAGCATGTCTGAGCCCACTACCAGGTACGTCCTCCAATCAGCAGGTCTCCTCCCTCTGCCACAAAGTTTTGATTTTAACTAAGACTAGTATTAAATGTCAACTGTACCTCAACTCCCAGATATCCTTCATTTTTACCTAGAGCAAGAACTCTAATCTGTCCTTAAAATCCTTACCTATCGTGTTTGAAACGTGGAAGAGGAATAAGAAAGAGGCATGCTGAGAATTAGAGACAGTGTATAGATAGAAAATTAGGAATAATTCTATAAATTTCTTTATACTTTTAAAAATAAAAAATTGTATTTGTCATCATAAAATTTGAATGTAAATTGTACTATTTAAAAGTATTATCATTTAAAAGTGTCTACATTTTGAAACTGCATTTTTTGTAAATTAACATGTTTCTGAAAACTATATAATCTGTATATAAAGATAAAAAGATCAACTTTTGTTTGTAAAGATAAAAAGTTGGATGAACAATGTAATCGATGACATGCATCAGTTCATCATAACTAAGTGTAAGCCTCGTGTCGGACTTGTGGGTCGGTTTAAACTTGAACAGGATCCCTCCAAGGATGCTGGGAGTTTAAAAAAATAGCTAATAAAAAAGCTTCAAAGGCAAAAATTCACTTTATTAAAAAAAGAAAAACTGTTTTCTGATTACAAGTTATTATCTGTACAGTGGAACTTTTTAAAATGTACAATAAAACAGAAATACAGCATGAAGTCATGCTAAAGACATCAGGACAATGGGATCTGAGGGCAGACAGGCAGGTTCTCCACCTCACCTCACGCTGAGTGAAGTAAATCCCTGACACACCCGACACTTTATTCCCCTCAAACTGATGCAGCGTGTTCTCTTTGGGGGCATCTGAAGCCTAACTCCACGCCTACCCCGCTATTAGCACCCCACCTCCAGCCTTCAGAAACCACACCAGCTCTGTTGGGTCTGAACCCACGCTTTAGGCATTGGTCACATAAACACCAACCCCCAGGTTGTCAATGAAGGCCCCCACAACTGCTTGGAAGCTGGATTTTTGGAGGTTAACAGCAACTGCACTGACATTTCTGTGCAGTTTCTGGCTCTGATAACCCCTACAGAGAGGTTACCAGAGCCATCACCTCTTAGACAGGTCACAGCATTTTCTACCAGAACAGGAAAGGCAGTCAGGTAGCCCTCATGACCCAGGACCACAATCCGTCCACTGCCGTACAGAGGCAGCCATCAGGACCTGGCCTCGGCTGTTCTTTCACCATGGATTTTATTCCCAATCTATAATCTATTTATCAGATCCATCTGAACTAAACACATATTTAATGTTTCTGTGACATGAAGTGAAATAATCAGAACTTTGGATGTTTTAGGGGGAAAAACGTGTCAGCTGTTTTTATAGTTTGTTATTCATGAGACACTCATCAGGTTTCAGAAACTGATCACAGAAGAGTTTGATTCTATAACGTGTGCACAGAGATGTATCATTGATCTTTATGGCTGCTGTTACATCATGTATTTAATAACAGGACACAAAACAAAGACATCAAAGAGTTTATTCAAGCATGCCGACATTATTACAGCCATGCTGCATATGATGCAATCAACACACACACACACACGGACAGACCATCATACACGTGTTTTACTGCTGTGACTTATATAGAATTAGTATATCAGTAAAGTGCTGCTCTCAGTGCTGTCTTACATCATCAGTTCCTGCAGCTCACTCCTACAAACAGAACACATACCAATCAGCCTGACAATCAGACAGACACAAAACAGGCTCCACAACTTCTCTGTCTTGTTTATGACTCTGTCATTAGAGCAGCTACAACTTAAAGGCTGTTTTACAGTCTTTAAAGGAGCCTTGCTCCAGGATCACACTGCTGCTTACTCTTAGATCAGAGAGCACACCTCTATTCATATAACAGCTTATACAGAATGATTATTATAACTATTTTTCTGACACAAACTAAAATTCCTAAGATCCTGCTGGTGGAAAAGTTCACGGTCAAACTCTGCGTGTTTTCTCTGTGTGAGGGAGAACCGAGACTTTGTGCTAGAACGCTCTCTCTGAGTCAGGGAGCTGTCGGGGTCTGCTGCCAATTCGGCTGTTATTTGCTCTCTTTGTTTGTATTACTATCTCTCTGCTCTGTGTGTTTACCACACCTTTGTGTTTCATTGGGCGGGTCATCCAGGGCAGAGCTGGCCCAAGCCTTGAAGGCGCCCTAAGCAAAGTTTGGATTTGGGGCCCCCTCATATCACTTCATTATCCCCTAAGCCTAACCGTTATTAATACTGCAAGGTTGAAGTTATATATTTTTTTGGGATGCATCACTGTTTCAGTTGTAAGACTATGTCCATGACATTGAGGATGGTGGGATAAGTATCAGTGCATGCCATATCCAATCTACAGGCTATAATCCAATCTAGAGGCTTTTTAGGAAATATGTGATTTAGGGAGTTTGACCTGCTTTTGGGCATGTTGGACTGTTTTCATCCAAAAGATGTATAGTTTTACATAACTGTGCAAATGCATCTAATTACAGACTAGTAAAGAAGCTATTTGTAATTATATAAATAATTATTCAGCATACAGAATTGCTGAACATCAACAGAATAATATCAAGCACAGGTGGTCAACAATTGGGCGCAGTGCTGTAATTGTTATTATGCTGCTATACCACAAAATGGTGTGGTGGCACCTCAAGAGCACAAATGGGGCATAAAAGTGAGGTCCAATAGTTTATCCATGCAACCTGACCACAGTGTGAACACAACAAAACGCTGTCACCACAGGAACAGTGAGTAAACCAGTGGGATTAAACCACCACAGCTCACAAATGCAGTTATATCTGAACATGCATGAATAAAACCAAGATATGCAACATACTCTGACATATAAGAGTCATGATTGTGGCAGACAGGATAAGGACCCAAACACAGGACTCAGGAGGGAAAGCATGAACTCAGAAATACACAACTTTGTTTCTGGATGCACATCAGGTACAAGGAAACTAGAAAGCTCAACTGGAGCTAATAGGTCAACAACTAGGAATACTCAGGGAAACTTTGAACCAGGAAACACACTACCTAAGTGAGACAATGTGACAAAGAACAGGAGGACACAGATGATACACACACGAGGTGATACAAAGTAAAACAGGAAGTAGACATGGAAACAAATGCTGCCTTGAGGATACAGGGAAGCAGACACACTTAAGGACTACAACACCTACACTAGAGAAACAAGATCATAACTAGACACAAGAGGAGGCCTTAAACTACAGAAAAATGAACAGAGACCAGGACTAAAATCCACCTAACAGGAGAACAAACCAGAAACAATCAAATATCAAACAGACGCAGGAACACAGGAAGCCTGAGAACTGAAACAGGATTAAATAGAAAGTGAACAACAGCCAAGAACAAAACTCAGAAAGATAAACTAAGAAGCCTGAGGATAGAAACAATGAAACCAACTAGGAATTACCTGAATAAGACAAAAATTAAAAGCTGCAAAAACACAATAAACTAGGAATCAAACAGTAACATTAAGCAATACAAAAATTAAAGTCCTAAAACCAAAAATGCTGGGTCATAAACCCAGGACCATGATGATATGATCCAAGCAAAATGTACATCAACTAGAAACACACTAAGGATGCTGACACAGGCTGACGGGTTGTTTTTGACAGAGACACAGTGACATGATAAATACCATACCTAGCCTGCTAGCGATACCTAAGTACATTTGGAGCTGGCTACAAACGAAACGTGTTGTAACTGCTCATGGAAACATACCTTTGTCTTTTTTATTCCTCTAATCTTCTCCTTTTCCTCTCTGCCTCACAGGGACAGCTCCTTTCTGACACATTTCTGTTTCGTAGCTTCATCCACAAATGACCGAAACTGACAGACCATCAGGTCACCTGGAGCACTGCTGAGGCGCAGCCTGCCCAAACTACCTGAATTTAAGATTAAGATAGTGTTTATTTGTCACATGCACAGTTATACACAGTACAATGCACAGTGAAATGTATTTTGTACCTGCAACCATATATACACACACATATAAATAAGAAGAATAAAAATAAAAATAAGTAATTTACACTATACACTATACTCTATATACTATACACACTTTTACATGGAATTATAGATTATGATATTTACATTGACAAACATTGATAATAGTCCAGTTAGGGCTCAGAGTTGAGCAGACGGATGGCTTGTAGGTAAAAACTCTTCTTCAACCTTTCAGTTTTAGTCCTCAGGCAGCGGTAACGCCGGCCTGATGGGAGCAGGGAGAAGATAGTGTCCGGGGTGGCTGGGCTGTTTTAGGATCTTCGTGGCCCTCAGCCTGCACTGCTTGGTGTAAATGACCTGCAGGTTAGGGAGGGTGGTTCTGATGGTCCATTCAGCTGAACGAACCACCCTTTTTAGAGCCATGCAGTCCTGCTTGGTGCAGTTTCCCATCCAGGTGGTGATGCTCCCACGCATGATGCTCTCGATGGTGCAGGTGTAAAAGTTCCTGAGCATCTTGAGTGGGAGCTTGAAGTCTCTCAGCCGCCTGAGGAGGTAGAGACGCTGTCTGGCCTTCTTCACAGTGATGTTAATGTGATGAGTCCAGGACAGGTCCCGTGAGATGGTCACTCCCAAGCAGTGGTGGACAGTAGCGGAGTAAATTTACTTGAGTACTGTACTTAAGTACATTTTTTGAGTATTTTTACTTTACTTGAGTATTTGTTTTTTGGTGAACTTATGACTTCCACTCCACTACATTTCAAAGACAAATATTGTACTTTCGACTCCACTACATTTCTAAAAAGATTGTCGTTACTCGTTCGTTTTGGCTCAGCATAGCTTTGTAGTCCGCTGTTGCTATTTTTCTTTACTGAAATGCAATTGGCCACACGCTATGATCTTCACAAGAAGGGAAACCAATCACAGTCTCCGCTCCCACCTGGGATTTGGAATTACGCCATCGTTGACTTGAGCTGAGCTCCCGCTTTCATTCAAACAGAAATCAGCAATGGAGACGTTGGAGAAAGTCAAGCGGAGAAACCGCCGCATCCATGGCCATATCTCAGCTTAATGTTTGAGATTTCAGGACTAAAAAATTCTTCGTATCAGTTTAAATGTCTTCTGTGTTTACCGCGAACAAACTACATTTATGCATTTAAGAACTCGCCATCCAACCTGAGAAAGCACATTGAGGTATGTAAGCAAACTTTTTTTTTTTCAATTTAGATAAAAACTTCAAATGACGTTGACTGAGATTTAAGTGGTTGCAGTTTAATGCCATGACCGATGATTGAAATAAAGCCGACCATTAATGTGGTAAGCTTGGCGACAAGTGAGAGGGAAACTATGGTGCGGTTTCAGCGCCAAAATTACAAATATTGCACACCCAGTTGTGGCTACTTTCTTGTCGCAGAAGGCTATATCCATTCTCAAGCCAGCTACTGATCTGATTAAGAGGCTGGCACTGGTAACTGAGCGGCCGGTGTTCAGTATGTAAACATGTCGGAAGCAGTTTTCGAAAGGTAGCACCAAGAGTTAGACATAGCTATCTAGATACGCTACGGTAGGAAAATCTGATGAGGTAGCACAGATCGTCAGAACACCTGCGCTGGCAAATGAGAAGGAGATTACTCAATGCAGGGGTGGGTAACTCCAGGCCTCGAGAGCCGGTGTCCTGCAGGTTTTAGATGTGTCTCTGCTTCAACACACCTGAGTCAAATATAGAAGTCATTAGCAGGACTCTGGAGAACTTGACTGCATACTGAGGAGGTAATTTAGCCATCTGATTTCTCGAGGCCTGAAGTTGAAGAGCCCTGCATTAGATGTTTCTTTGGCGATTAAAGAAATATACATGATGCTAATCTTATACCCCATTACTAATGTTCTATATTTGGTGATTAGGAACAATGAAGTGGAAAGAAAATTCCTGAAAGAAATGTGTACATATAGAAATAAACCTCATAGAAGTATAGTTCACCATACTGTATTGTGAAAAATTAATATCTACTCACCCTTTGCTGATGTGTGGATAGGTGAATATCTTTAAGTCACAAAACACTCCTGGAGTCTCAGCAGAAAACTGGCTTTGGCTGCAAGGTTGTTTTCTGCTGAGACTGCAGTGTTTCGTGAACTGAAGATCTTCATCCACACATCTGCACAGGGGTGAGTATATTGACTGAGTTTTCACTATCAATGTGTGTTATCCTTTTGACGCCAATTTGAGTTAGCTATTTTTAACTGAAGTTCTATATTTTATAGAGGAAGCATACAAGACAGCTGGAGAAATATAGTGAACTGACTACAGCAGCCTGCAAGAGAAAATCTGAGGGTGAGACGTCTTCCACGAATCTCAAACAGATGAAGCTAGAAGAAACAAAGCAAGTCTCTCAGAAGAGTGTTGACAAGGCAGTACTCAACTTTATAGTTCATGGTCTCCAGCCATTCTCTCTTGTTGAGCAGCCAGCATTTCAGAGCCTTGTCCAAGATCTGCAGCCAAACTGCTCCATCATATCTCGAACTTCTGTGCGGCGCAAGCTTGACAAAGCCACATTAGCGATGAAGGAGCAGGTGAAGGAAGCAATGAGGAAGGTGCCATACATAGCTACAACAACTGATTGCTGGACTGCAAAGAGGAGGAGTTTCATTGGCGTTACTGCGCATTGGCTGGATCCAAGCAGCTTTGAGAGGCATTCTGTTGGTCTTGCATGCAGGCAGTTAAAGGGCACTCTCACATTTGATGTCTTGGCAAGTGCGATGAATGACATACACTCAGAATATGAAATCCGTGAGAAGATCATCAGAACCACAACTGATAATGGTTCAAACTTCATTAAAGCATTCAGAGTGTTTGGAGAAGATGAAAACAACAATGTTAATGCTGAGGAGGTAACTGATGAAGATCCAACACATGATGATCAGGATGAGGAGGTGGAATTCATTGACATTGGCAGCATTATGACTGAAGATGATGGTCTCCAATACCAACTTCCAAAGCATCATCGGTGTGCTTGCCATTTGTTGAATCTGGTTTCTACTGTGGATGCAAATAATGCAAACAAGGTAGAGGCCTACAAGAAATTGTCGAGGTCTGCCTTCTCCAAATGTCCGGCTCTCTGGAACAAGACTGCAAGGTCTACTACTGCTGCAGGGGTCGTTGAAGAACACTGCAAACTTCAGCTGATACAACCTAATGCAACAAGGTGGAACTCCTTTTACTTGGCTGTAGAGCGGATCCTGAGAATCCTCAAAGTACAAGGAGAGGGAGCTGTGAGAGCTGTCTGTGCTGCCCTTGATGTTCCAATGTAAGTAGTGAATATTTGTTTGGGTGTTTCAGTACCCACACTATTACTTAATAATTGATGATTACCCTATGCTGAACCTATAGACATTATTCCAAGTAAATCTTGGAATTTGTCAGAAGCCTTGCAGAAAAGTAATGGTTCCTTTTTTTAAATGATAATTTTCTTCTATAGCATCTTTTATCCAAAGCAATTTACAGTATGTATTACATTCACTTAAACATATTTGTTTTTGTGTGCATTAGGTACAGTCCAGCTGACATCGCCTTTTTGGGTGAATATGCCAACACCATGGGTCCAGTTGCAAAGGCAATAAACATACTTCAGGGAGAATCCAATATTCAGATGGGATGGCTGCTCCCTACAATCAACGCCCTCATCTCCAAGCTTGACAAAACCAGAGCGTTGCTGAAATTCTGTAAGCCACTGATTGATGCCCTGCAAGAAGGTTTGAAGAAACGATTTGGGGAAATGATGTCTGACCCAGAGCTGGTTGCTGCAGCCATTCTACATCCAAAATTCAAGAAATCCTGGACTGCTGATGAAGGGGTCCTCAAATTAGGTAAGAAAACATCTAGCATTAAATATTTTTCAGTCATGTTCCTATTTTGACTTTTTTAATTTATTTTATTTTTTGTTAAATCAATCAAAAATCTTATTTAGACTCAGAAGACTTGAGGAATCTAGCTGGTTCTTTCCTTTTAAAAGTTAATTTGACAAATAAGGTTATTAAGACTTTTATAAACTAACAGGCAGACAATGCAATGATTTTTGAAAAAATGGTATAATGTAAAGCCTGATGATAGACTGTTTGTTTGATTTAGGTCTCAGTTACATCAAGGAGCATCTTCCTGAACATGGCAAGCCTCCTCTGTGGCAAACTGACTCGTCAAGCGCTTCTGATGAAGAGGACTTTTTCTCCAGCTTGAGACATGTACACACCCAGGAAACAACCAAACAGCTTGACGCATACCTGGCATGTACAGCTGAAGGTATGACCATTTTAACATCTTACCCAGCTGTATCCAGCCTGTCACTCAAGTTAAACACTGCCCTACCAGCCTCTGCTGCCTGTGAAAGGCTTTTCAGTGTAGCTGGATTGATCTTCAGCCCAAGAAGGGGAAGAATAGATTCGCACAACTTTGAAAACCAGCTTCTACTGAAGTTGAATAAGGACTTCTTCAAATTTGAATAGTTTGACCAGGCTGATATATACAGAAATGAACTACATCCATCTTATAAAAACTGATTAGATGTTGTTTTAGTGAGAAATAAAATATTTTTGTCCTTTAATTGGATTTATTTTATTGAGTTTGTCTTGCTGAAAAAGTTGTTGATTCAGGTATTAATCTAGATTAATCTGTGTAGAGCTTTCACTGTTTTGTATGCTTCTATGGTAGTTCTTAGTTACCAGTGTTACTGTTTGTGGGGAGAAAAGTCTCCTGTTTTGTTTTTTGTTTCATTTGTTTTTTTTGGGGGGGGCTAAATAAAAAAAAAAAAAAAAAAAAAAAATGACAAGAGTTGTCTTTCTTTTCTTTTTTTTTATTGCATTTTCATGCTAAAGTTTTACAGATGGTGCAGACTTTTTGTTGCAGAGTGGTTCTACATGTCAATACACCATCAGGTGGTTTCAGCAAGTTACAAGGTTTTGTAAATGCACTGAAAACAATACCCCAATGTACTGATATTAGAAATTGTGATTTGTAATTTTGGATACTTGAGTATTTTTAAATGCATGTACTTTTGAATACTTGAGTATTTTCAAAAGTAAGTACTTCAGTACTTTAACTTGAGTAAACTTTTGACTGAGCAACTTTTACTTGTAGTTGAGTAAGATTTGACCATGAGTATCAGTACTTTTACTTAAGTATGAGAGTTGAGTACTTTGTCCACCACTGCTCCCAAGTATTTGAAAGTGTCCACTCTTTCCACCTCAGCACCACTGATGACAAGTGGATGGTAGTCCCTCTGCTGCTTCCTGCTGAGGTCCACGATCAGTTCCTTTGTTTTGCTGACGTTGAGCAGGAGGTGGTTCTCCTGGCACCAGTTCTCCAGGCGGGAGACCTCTCTCCTGTAGGGTGTCTCTTCATTGTGGGAGATCAGTCCCACAACAGCAGTGTCGTCAGCAAACTTGATGATGACGTTGGACTCTGACGTGGCCACGCAGTCATGGGTGTACAGTGAGTACAGCAGAGGGCTGGGCACACAGCCCTGGGGGGATCCGGTGTTGAGGGTGAGGGAGGATAAGGTGAGGTGACCCGCACAGTGATGGGCCCAGGCCCAGGTCCAGCAGCTTAGAGACCAGCCTGGAGGGAACTATGGTGTTGAATGCTGAGCTGTAATCTACAAACAGCACTCTCACATAGTTCCCCTTACCGGTGTCTATGTGCGAAAGGGTCTTGTGGAGGAGGAAGGATATGGTGTCGTCTGTGGATCTGTCTGGCCGGTATGCGAACTGTAGTGGGTCGAGGGTGGTGGGCAGTGAAGAGGTGATGAATGTCTTGATGAGTCTCTCAAAACATTTCATCACCACAGAGGTGAGTGCTATGGGCCTGAAGTCATTGGGGCTGCTGGGGTGTGGTTTCTTTGGGACTATGATGGACTTTGTAGCCACTTAACTGGCAAGGGCCCGGTGACGGGCCGTTTGTAGTCCCTTTTATATGGCAGGCTAGACCCTCCCATTTTTATTGACACGTCATTCGGCCAATCATGTAACTGGCTGCACCAAATCACCTGACAAAGCTACGTGACGCCCTCTGAGTATTATTGGCTCTGGGAAACCCATTTCTTAACATGATTGGCCGAATGAGGTGTCAGTCAAAATGGGCGGGTCTAGCCTGCCATATAAATGCACTTCATTCGGCCCTCGGACCAGACGCAGCCGATTAATAGGCTATGAAATGGGTTGATCAGAGCCAATAATAACCAGAGGGTGTTATGTAGTTGTTTCAGGTGATTTTTTTTGCTGCCAGTTAAGGGGTTAAAGCAGGTGGGAATCACACACAGTTTCAGTGAGAGGTTGAATATCACTGTAAACACAGGTGCCAGCTGGTCAGCGCAGGTCTTAAGGATACGTCCACTAATACCGTCTGGTCCAGCCGCTTTCCTGGTGTTTACACGTCTAAACACCCTCCTCACGTCGCGCTCCGTCACAGTGAGTGTCTACGCCCCTCCGGCCGGGAGCGCAGCGGGCTGTCGGCTTCCCGACTCGAAGCGCGCAAAGAAGTTGTTGAGTTCATCAGCCAGAGAAGCATTGGCACTCACCGGGGGTGTGTGTGGTGCTTTGTAGTCCGTGGTGGTGCGTAGTCCCTGCCACAGTCCCCTGGAGTCAGACTGTTGTAGTTGCTGTTCCAGTCTGCGGCCATAGCGATGTTTAGCCTCTTTCACCGCTCTGCGGACGTTGTATGATGCAGCCTTGTAGTCCTCCATGTTCCCAGAGGCGAGGCCGGGGTTGTAGGCGACGGTGCGGGACCTCAGAGCGTCACGGACAGATTTATCCACCCACGGCTTCTGGTTGGGAAAAGTCCTGATGGTCCTCCTAAGTGAAGTGTCATCAACAATTTTCCCAATAAATCCCACAACCGTTTACGTAAACTCCTCGATGTCTCTGCCCGCGCTGCTGCGAAACATGTCCCAGTCGGTTGAATCCAACGCACCCTGCAGAGCGGCCTCTGCTTGATCAGACCACCGTGTCACTTCTCTCACAGCAGGGGGTTCCTGCCTGAGCCTTTGTTTGTATTTCGGCATGAGAAGGACAGAGGTGTGGTCAGACTTCCCAAAAGGCGGAAGAGGCTTTGCTTTGTAGCCCTCTTTGAATGGAGAGTAGCAGTGGTCTAGGGTCCTCTCTCCTCTGGTGGGGCAGTCTATGTGTTGAGTAAACTCCGGTATCACCTTTTTCAAGTTTGCACTGTTAAAGTCCCCGGCTACGATGAGAGCCGCATCACGCTGGTTAGCCTGATAGGTGGAAATAGCCTCATGTAGCTCGGATAGTGCAGTGTTTGTGTCCGCCTGAGGTGGAATATAGACGGCGCTGAAGATGACCGAAGTGAACTCGCGGGGCAGGTAGTGGGGGCGGCATTTCAGGGTTAGGCGAACATGATTGTTTCAGAGGGACGACATTCCTACTGTCACACCAGTTGTTATTAATCATTAGGCACACACCTCCTCCTCTTGATTTTCCAGACTCACTCGTTCTGTCCGTGCGATGAACACTGAACAACTCCGCCGGCTGTATGGCGTGGTCCGGTATGAGGGGGGTCAGCCATGTCTCCGTGAGACAGATGATGTTGCAGTCCCTTATGTCCCTCTGAAACTGTATCCTGGCCCTGAGTTCGTCCAGCTTGTTATCCAGTGACTGGACATTAGCCAACAGGATGCTCGGCAGTGGCGTTTGGTGCGCTCTACGCCTCAGCCTCTCTCTTACGCCGGCTCTTTTCCCTCGGGGCCTTGTCCGTGACCTGGGTGCTCCGCGCCCTCCTTTGTTTGAGCTGGCCCACTGGCGCAGGATCTCCTGGGGCCAAGCCGGGTCGGGAGAAAAAGGTGTCAGAATACAGCCAGAGTGCTGTATTCTGATATAAAAAAGAGTCTGTCTGTCATACGTGATATGACACAGAGCAGGCGGAATTATAAAGTCGAAAATTAAAGCTAAAGCTAATATATACAGACAAAGCGTAGGAGCAGGTACGACGGCTGCTGACCTCACCGGCGCCATCTTGATATTTTCAGGTTAACAGGTTTGACCAGTCACCCACCCCTCCCCCAGCCCAGCAGCCCCTGCTGTCAGCCCCACCATCTTTAATGACTGCCAACCTTTCTTCTTCTTGGGACCTCACACCTCTCAGCTCTCAGCCATCACCCACCCCCTTCACTTCAGAGGACTCCATCTCACAACCCCCATCCCCCACCTCCATCTTGTCCCTCTCAACTCATCATGTGAGGAAGGAGCTACGTAAAATCAAGGTGCGAAAGGCTGCAGGTCCAGACGGCATCAGCTCCAGGCTCCTGAGGTGCTGCGCAGATCAACTGTGTGCCATCATGGGATACATGTTCAACCTGAGCCTGAAGCTGGGGAAAGTACCACAACTGTGGAAGACCTCCTGTGTGGTACCGGTACCAAAGACCAAACATCCAAAGGATCTTAGCAACTACAGGCCGGTAGCCCTGACGTCACATCTAATGAAGACCCTCGAGAGGCTGGTCCTCAACCATCTACGCCTCATGGTGTCGTCTTCGTTGGACCCGCTGCAGTTCGCCTACCGGCCTGGCATCAGGGTGGATGATGCCATCATCTACCTCCTGCACCGAGCTCTGACCCACCTGAAGAAACCTGTAAGTACTGTGAGGATCATGTTCTTTGATTTCTCCAGTGCTTTTAACACCATCCAGCCAGGACTTCTGAGAGACAAGCTGGAGCTGTCAGAAGTGGACCACCACATGTCCCAGTGGATACTGGACTACCTCACTGACTGCCCACAGTACGTGAGGACACAAGACTGTGTCTCTGACAGGCTGGTCTGCAGTACGGGGGTCCCACAGGGAACTGTGCTGGCACCGTTTCTCTTCACCCTCTACACTGCAGACTTCTCCATCAACTCCCCACGCTGCCATCTGCAGGAGTTCTCTGATGACTCTGCCATAGTTGGCCTCATCACAGGTGAGGATGACTCAGAGTACAGACAGTGGACTCAGGACTTTGTGGGCTGGTGCCAGCGGAACCACCTCCTGATCAACGCTGCTAAAACCAAGGAGCTGGGGGTGGATTTCCGCAGACGCAGACCCACCACACTGACACAGGTGAACATCCAGGGAGTGGACATTGAGATAGTGGACTCTTATAAGTACCTGGGTGTTCACCTGAACAATAAACTGGACTGGACTCATAACACTGGTGCGCTCTACAGGAAGGTTCAGAGCAGACTCTACCTGCTGAGAAGGCTGAGGTCTTTTGGAGTGCAGGGGGTGCTCCTGAAGGCCTTTTATGACACTGTAGTAACATCAGCCATTTTCTATGCAGCAGTATGTTGGAGCAGCAGCTTATCAACAGCCGATAGCTCATCAGGAAAGCCAGCTCTGTCCTAGGATGTCCTCTTGACTCAGTCCAGGTGGTGGGAGACAGAAGGACTCTGACCAAAATAACATCACTGATGGACAAGGTCTCCCACCCCATGCATGAAGCTGTTGCTGAGCTGGAGAGCTCCTTCAGTGACAGACTGCTGCATCCTAAATGCACAAAGGAGCGTTATCGTAGATCCTTCCTTCCAGCAGCTGCAAGACTGTATAACCATCACTGCTCCCAACAAAACCACAATAACCTACACATTGTTGGATAATATATAATATATTGTAAATAGTCCGGCCTGTTAAGGTTCAACACACAGGCACATCATGTACATTGTATATAGTATTATTATTAGTATTATTGTTATTATTATTATTATTAAGGTTAATCTTGTTGGTTTTTATATATACATATATATATATATTCTTTTCTTAATAGTGTAAATTATTATATTTACATTTATAATAACTGCTGCTGCTGTTACACCCAAATTTCCCCTCTGTGGGACAATAAAGGCTGTTCTTCTTCTTCTTCTGAAAACTCCACACAACACGCAGGGAACACAGGACTGTCAAAATAAAACAGGAAACACCTAACAAGGTACACGCAGCCTTAACACGGGGCTGGCACAGAGGAAAACTAAACAGGGACCAAGACAGGGAAAAAACAGAGAAGCACAGACACAGGGAACACAGGAACAAAGGGAACTAGAAAACTACAACTGATAAAGCCAGAACTAAGATGAATAAGGAAGACCAAAACAAAACTATAAAATAACACAATCAGGTGAAAACAGAACTAAACACAAAATGCTGAGCACACGGCCCATGACATCTGTGATGTTTTTACTAGAAAGAATACTAATTCAAGATATCAGTAATGCCATTCTGACTAATCAGAATGTTGATTTAAGATATCGTAAATATAAAAGCCGGTTAATTCAAGATATCTGTAAGTCAGTTGGAGATATCTTAAAGGGAATTTTGACCAGTCAAAATTACAGTGCTATACAGTGCGATATCTCTAATTTAGTTTTGCCTAGTGATTATTTGCTTTCAAGATATCTAGAATTTAATCTGCACTAGTCAAAACTATATATCGCCTATCTAAAAATACATTTAAGATATCTTTAATTACTGTGTCATTCAAGATATCTTTAATTAGAATTATGACTAGTTAGAATAAAAACAAGATATCTCGAATTAACTTTCTGACTAGTCATAATTCAATTGTAGATATCTGAAATAGGTGTTTCAGATAGTCAGTAATTCATTGAAGATATCTTGAATTGAAGCCTCCATTCAAATCAATGGTAAATCTGACGTCATTTCGACTACTCAGAATGTAATTAGAGATATCTCAAATAGGTATTTTGTCTAGTCAAAATATAATTAGAGATATATTAATTTACTAATATGTCTAGTAATAAATCGATTTCAGATATCTGGAATGTAAGTGTGGTGAATCGGATTTTACGTTAAAACTGCCTGCCATAGCATTTGATATTTCACACAGCTCCAATACGAGCTGCTGATAAAGCTACTGAACAAACAGAAACAGCTACTTACAGTTAGCATGTGGTGAATCCAGTGAAGTGTCCATCTGAGCCAGCCTTGCATCAGCACAGCCACCGCTACCAGCAGGCTAATGGGCTCGACACAAGGGGAGCGACTAACGACAGCAACAAATGGGTCGCATCGCCACTGGGGTGAAACCGAACACACAGGATGCGATAGCGATGGCAGCTTTGCGACTTGCGCTCTCACATCACTTGTCTCCAAGAGATTTGATTAGTTATGAAATTGGAGGGATTTTGGCGTTTTCAAAGCAGTCCATGTCAGACAAGACAATAAAGATGAGGAGTTAAAAGATTTTACTGGAACTGACAGAAATCTTGCTGTTAAGTCTCCTCTACAAAAGAAAAAGTCAACCTTGGGTTCATCCTATATTAGCACAAAAGTCCTCTCTATCTGTTTGTTTAAGGTCAGCCTGGCGCCAACAAGTTTCCATACGGCTGCCTTTTATGTGTGTGAAGTGTCATAATATAGGAAAGTAAAACACAGCTAAAATGATGCTTTCCTTCATGTTGAAAGTGGTTGCAGACTGCAGCGTGTAGCATACTCTCCACTCATTGGTCAGTCAGTGAAACCCTCGCTGATTAGTTTAGTGCCACGCGACAGCGCCAAAAGTTGAACATTTTTCCAACTTTGTTGTGTCACATCGCCTGGTCGCATGTGCACGTCTACGTGTACGAGCTCAAAATTCCACATGCACGAATGTTGCCGGTCGCTTAGCTGGAGGAGGGCAAGCGATGGTCACCTCATCGCACAAGCTCCATAGGAAATGAATGGAGAGCGAGCGACGTCGCTCCTTGTGTGTCGAGCCCCTAAGGTGACATTGTTAGACCGAGTAATAAGTCCCACCCACCTGTGAGCCTGAGCTGAGGGTGAAGGAACCTTCGATTATGGACAGATCTGTCACAGAGATTTGTCTGTGGTTCGTACTTGTATTGTAAGTTGTAATGTGGTGTCTGTACTGCTATGTTAAGCTCTGTATATGCATGTATGGTCTCTTCCTTAAGGCCTTTATTGGTTTGTGCAAAAGGGTAACTTGAATTTAACATAAAGGTTTGGCATCAGCACAAAGGAATGCAAAGGGCCCTGGTAGACTCTTTTGCTTCCATATAAGGAAGTGACCATAGGTCCAGCTATAGGGATGAAGTTGTTTTCATAGCCATATATGGAAAGTTAGGATGTGGGAGTTTCGCCAACACTATTGTATATAACCTTTGTAATCTCTTTGTTGAGCTGGGTTAGGGCGATTGGAAATTCCCTCTCCCAGATGGCTCGAGAAGCGTCTGTTTTGACACCGTCTGTTTTTTGCAATAAACTTTGTATATATGCATTAAGACTTTGTCAGCAAGGATTTTTTCTTCAAGAACACATCCATCCAAGACACAGCAGTAACTTTGTAGCTTGTATTTGTAACTTGTAAACTTGTATTCTCAGAGAGTTGGAAAACAGAACAAATACAAATCTTAAATTTATGCACGTTTATTGACTTACATTTATGAATTTATACTCCTACGCATACATTATTTTTGACAGTTATCTTACCCCATGCAGTGACCCTCAGTCAACACTGGATTGTTGTATGACTCAGGTTAGTGACATTGTCTCTGCTCTTTACCTGTCAGAAGTATTGTTTAATGAAATACCTGCCATCTCACCTGTGCATTTCCTCTACCTAGATTTCCCTGGTGGAAAAAAAGCAGAGAGTGGAGAGAGTAAGAAGTTTGTTTTTGACCTGCCTGTTTGGGAGAGTGAGCAGCTGTTTATGGACTTATCATTCAGTGGAGACGGAACTTACTGTTTGAAAATCTCGCCCTGTTTGTTCTAGATTGTTGGAATTGTAAATAAACCTTTGAACTTCTAGTACGAGTATGTGTTTTGAGTCCACTTGCTTGCTGAGTCATGACAGGAGCTGCAACAGTGTGTGTCTTTTCCACAAATTCTAGACATCTGCTTAAGAAAATATTTTACTAAAACTACAGTTTTTAATGAAAAGCAGATTAAATGATCCCCCTCTCTGTTTTACAACCAAGTTTAAACAAAAGGTTCAAAATAAAATATTCACATAGCCTTTATTCTAGATAGTCACTGGATAAAACAAATTAAATAATGAACCATGCAGGAAACTCCAAAAAGGCTTTTGTCTGATTTTGTTAACGCATATGATAACAGGATTAAAGGGAAAAATATTTTGGAGAGACACAGTCCCACGAGGAGGATGGGCTGGGGAAGCTGTTAACATACCTTATTTGAAAAAAGGAGCATAATAATACTCCTGTTTGTCCAGCATCTTTTTAAGAAGTTGAGGAAATCTGTGCAACTTCTTCCTGAACTTTTTACGGACCTCCTCATTAAACTTAGTTTGTACAGCAGAAATGGGAATAACTACCAAAGCAAATTCACTCTAAAACTGCTAAGATAGTTAAATTGATAGATATTGTTTTATACCCCAAAACTGAAAAAAAGAGCTCAAATATAGCCTGACTGCATGTGTCAACACACAAAAACCAATGTAGATAAATAACACAAGGCCTGAGAGTTTCAGAATAGACTAGGGATGCACCAATCTGATATTCAGTATCGAATACCGAACCTTATTTGAAAAAAAATCGCCCTTTATTGAAGTTTCACAAATCAGATAAAGGTTTCACAAATCACACACTTGGTTTTAAATACTCTGCTATTAGTTGAGAATAATCTAGTCCAGGTTTGAAGTGTGTAGGTGTTGTAGTTTTGGAGCTGGAGCAGTTCGAGTGTGATCCAGATGCAAAAAAGGCGCTGAAATCGCCCTTTATGGAAGTTTCACAAATCAGATAAAGGCTTCACAAATCACAAAGTTGCTTCAAAGTATTCTGCTATTAGTGCAGAATAATCTAGTCCAAATTTGAAGGGTGTAGGAGTTGTAGATTTTTAACTAGAGCAGATTAAAGATGCTGAAGGTAGCGAAAAATTAAGTGGAATGGCCCTTTAGCCATTTCCCGAATCGGAAGCTGCAATCGGAAACCAACTTCAGCTTCATACCATTATTAAACCTTTACTGGGAAGGCTGGAGGTCCTTCATCAACTACCTGATCAGCAAGTGAAGAAAAGAGAACTTTGTAGCTGCTCCATCCACCCTGTTTGTTTCACACAGGGAAAAACTGCAAATACACAAACTGGTAATAAGAAAAAAGTATTTCTTATCCAGTTACTTGGGTAATTGATGGAATAATCGATAGAATACTTGATTACTAAAATAATTGATAGCTGCAGCCCTAATGAAATTTGCAACATACCATAAGCCAGTGCATCATCTTCTCAAATAGGAGCAACAGGATAGAGCGATTGTTGTGTGAGATACTGGCGACTCCTGTAAAATGCATCCAAGCATGTAAAAACAATTGTTTTTTTTGTTTTTTTTAAAAAGATAGGATTTGTAACGGTATCGGCAGATATCCACATGTAAAATATCAGTATCATATCAGACATAAAAACGTGGTATTGTGCCATCCCTAGAATAGACATGCATGCAGTCAGGATGCTGCTTTATCCACTAGAAAGAATGGATGTGAATATCTTAAAGTATGAGGTAGATAGAGTCCATGGAACACAAACCTAAAATATGTAAAATGTTTTAATTTACTTTGTAATTGCTTTGCAGGGATTGTCATAGAAACATATATGATGACTTGTTGGAAAGGTGAGGTTGCACTGAATCGATCAATACCAAATATGTAAATACAGCGTGCATAATCAGGGTGTTAAGTCACTTAATGTATGAAGAAAGTGAAGTATTGAGACCATTAAGTCTCCGGTCTAAACCTTTATTATGCTGCATGTACTGCCATATGACACAGTATGTATATGTAACTATATCATGCATGTTTATTCATCTCAAAATGTGTGATCTGTCCCAAATGAAAGAATACTTTCAGGTTTTCTCTAAAGATCTGCCATCATTCAACATAACTGATCAGCAACCTTTGATGAGATCATGAATTCACTTATAAATGGAGAGGGGAGGAGCAACTCTGTACAGGTGAGGGAGAAACTGAAAATATTCAGAGTTCAGACTCCATTTTATAGTAAGAGCAGGAGGAGGAAAACCAGGTGAGTGTGAGTTCAACCTTCTTCTTCTACTGTCAGAGTCTCTGAGCGTCTCTGTGGACTCAAAACTTCTTTTTTTTTAAAAGTAAACACTTCAGCAGGATGCAGGTATAACAGCATTGTAAGTAAACCCAGGTGTTACTAGTTTCATTAACAAATGTTCTATTCTACGTAGAGCCCTAATCGACAATTCATTTCAAATGGCTGCGTGAGAACGATCTATAAGAACATTTTAATTTAAAGTGTGGGTGCTGGCTGTGTGTGTGTGTGTGTGTGTGTGTGTGTGTGTGTGTGTGTGTGTGTGTGTGTGTGTGTGTCTTGTACAGACCTGTCTGTCTGGTCAGAGCCGGCCCAAGCCTCAAATGGGCCCTATTTAAAATTTGATTTGATGCCCCCCTCATACCGCTTCATTGTCTCCTGATCCTAACCATTATTAATACTGGAAGGTTGAAATTGAATATTACTTTTTTGGGATGTATTACTGTTTTAGTTTGTTGTGCATAAGCCCATTGAAAAACAGTGTATTTCAGTATAATACACATTGTAAAGCTACATCATGTGCATGACACCAAGGAAGGTGGGACAAGTATCAGTGCATGCCATGTCCAATCTAGAGCGCATAGACTTTTTAGGAAATATGTGATTTAGGGTGTTTGACCTGCTTTAGAACATGTTGGACATGCTCTTTTCATCCAGAAGATATATATTTTTGCATATACATTAGATGCAAATGCACCTAATTACGGACTACTAAATGAGCCATTTGTAATGATATAAATAATAAATTTATAATAAATAATTATTCAGCATACAGAATTGCTGAACATCAATAGAGTAATATCAAACAAATGGTCAGCAATTGGGCCCAGTGCTACAAGAAGTGCTGTAAATATGTTATTACACTGCTATACCACAAAATGGTGTGGTGGCACCTCAAAAGCACAAGTGAGGCATAAAAGTGAGGTCCAATAGTCTATCCATGCAACCTGACCACAGTGTGAAAAGAAGAAAATGCTGTCACCACAGGAACAGTGAATAAACCAGACAGATTTAACCACCAAAGCTCATAAATGCAGTTATGTCTGAACATGCATGAATAAAACCAAGATATGCCTAACTAGGATGTCCCATACACTGACATATAAGAGCGATGATTCTGTAGTGTGGCACAAGAAGAGGACCTAAACTACAGCACAAGGAACAGAGACCAGTGTTAATTTTGTTGACAAAATATTTTCGTTATAGTTTTCATCAAACTATAACCCTTTTTTTCATGATGAAAACAAGACGATAACTAAATAAAAACTACCTAAAGGATAAAAACGCTAACGATATTAATTGTGAAAGGCAGGGACAAGACAGGAAAACATCCAGTCAGAACTGATTTAATTTTGTGACAGGGTGGTACAAGTTAGGAAAACATCCAATCAAACGCACAGTTGTACAAATCTGCTCTAAACCCAGGAAGACCAAACTAGCCTGTGATTGGTCGTTCCTTCCGATAGAACTAAGTTATGTAAACAATGCCAGCAGGGAGAAAGAGAAGAGCCGATGTATGGACACATTTGTCCTTTGACGTTGTGACAAACAAAGCGATGTGTAAACCATGTGGGGCGACTATCTCGGACAAAAACACAACAAATCTTAAACATCTGCAAACCAGTCACCCAGAGCTCCGTGCAAAGGTGAGCATTTTAATGTCATGCAGGGTAAAGTGTTTTTCCCAGTTTAGAGAAAATCCCCACACCGCGGTGGATTAGCCTTTCCTAATCTTAGTCCTGAACACTGCCCTGTACCTTTCAGAGCGTGTCCTGCTGTAAAATGTATTATCTCAGTAAGGTGGTGTTAATGATCTTATGTGTGGGAAGCAGGTGAAACACTAATGTTAATATTATTAATAATATTCCATAACTTTTAATAAATGTTTAATTTTGCTCAAGTGTGTGTAATGACTAATTCAAGGAAACTGAAGAAGAACCATTTACACCCTTTATTTTTTAGTCGACTAAATCGACTGTAGATTTAGTCGACTATATTCTTACAATAATTTCGTCGACTAAAACTGGACTGAAACTAAAACTATTCAGGTGACTAAAATATGACTAAAACTAAATCAAAATTTGCTGTCAAAATTAACAACGACGGAAACCAGGACTAAAATCTACTTAACAGGAGAACAAACCAGAAACAATAAAACATCAAACAGACGCAGGAACACAGGAAGCCTGAGAAGTGAAACAGGATTAAATAGAAAGTGAACAACAGCCAAGAACAGAAGATAAACTAAGAAGTCTAAGATTTAAACAATGAAATCAACCAGGAATGACCAGAAAAAGACAAAAAATAAAAACTGCAAAAATACAATAAACTAGGAATTAAACAGTAACCTTAAACAATAAAAAAATGAAAGTCCTAAAACTAAAAATGCTTGGTCATAAACCCAGGACCATGATGATATGATCCAAGCAAACCGTAAATAAACTAGTAACACACTGAGGATGCTGACACAGACCAACAGGTTGTTTTTTGATAGACACATAGCAACATGATAAATACCATACCTAGCCAGCTAGCAATAGTTAACTACACAACTGTTTGGAGTTGTTTACCGACTAAATGTACTGTAATTACTCATGGAAACATACCTTTGTTTGTTTTCTTCCTTTAACTTTCTCTTTTTCCTCCTCTCTGCCCCAGAAGGACAGGTCCTTTTCTGTGACATTTATGTTTTGTAGGTTCATCCACAAATGACCATAATTGATGGATCACTGCAGATGCACATGCCTGCCCAAACTACCTCAATGCACGCTGACACACGAAGTCAGTCAGCAAGTAGCCTACTTATTAAATTAATATTGTTGCAATTGTACAAATCTGGAAAGTTGGAATAGTTTATTCTTTCTTTTAGGACACTGGCATGTTAAAAAACAAAAACACAAATGTAGCCTTGGGGGCCCCTTTTGGTGTGGGGGGCCCTATGCAGCCTCATATGTCGCCTATGCCTCGGGCAGGTACTGTGTCTGGTTGTTGCTCTGCTCTCAGTCGGTGTTGCTGGTTTCTCTCTCAGACTGACTGAAGATGAGTGGTTTGGAGGAAGAGGAGGGCAGGGCAGAGTCTCCAGTATCCAGCTGTCTGTCTATGAAGAGTGATCAGTCCAAAGGTTTTTCTCCATTCTTCACTAATGAAGCGTCAGACTCAAAGTAAGAGCCTGTTTGTGCTGTAAATGTGAAGATGATTCATTGAGCAGGAATCAAAATGCTGCTGTCTGTTAGATCAGCTTCACTGAACTGTTGCATTCCCACTAACACAGCAAAGCTTCAGTGAGGATCAACATCAGGTTATTTTCCCACAGAGAAACTAGTTTGGACTGAAAACATCATCAAAGTCACTGAGAAACACATGAAGGAGTTCTTCTACCTGTATGTATCTGTACACATGTGCAGCTCAATCTCTGTGAGGAGTCATATATGAGTCACATATTAGATCCATCAAATCCCACATTAGAATACCTGAGGAATACAGTTATTACAGAGCACTGAGTCACAATGTTGGGGTCAAAGGTCACATCTTCAGCTTGATTCTTGGTGTTTATGAGACAAACTGATGATAATAAAAAAAAAAGGTTTTATCTCTCAGATTTAAAACGATAGTAATGTCACATGTTACATAAATATTGACACAAATCAGTTTTATTTACACTTGAGTTTAATTCTAATGACTTCAAATCCTTAAATAAACACTCTGTGCAGTTTAATCCAATCAGAAACAAATCAGCCATAAATTGCAGATTAAAGATAATTATAATTGTGCTTCTTATTGAGATTGTGTTTCTAGTTATTGAACATGATAGTCAATTTGTTAGGTTCAGACCACCATGAAATAAAAGAAGACACAGAAACCTGTAGTTGATCTTTTTACCTGCAGGGAGAGTCTCCGTCAGCCAACACGCGTGAGTGTATGTCTGAGGGAGAGTCTGAACCTTCTTCCTGCTTGGCTCTTTTATTTTAGCATCACGTGAGTTTACACAAAGCTCAGGTAACATCACTCACTTCACATGATGAAATCACATATCTTTACACAAAGCTCAGGTAACAACATCACTCACTTCACATGATGTAATCGTGTATGTGTGTGTGTGTGTGTGTGTGTGTGTGTGTGTGTGTGTGTGTGTGTGTGTGTGTGTGTGTGTGTGTGTGTGTGTGTCCTCAGGAAACAGGCATTACCTGCTTTCCTCACCTGGGGGGGTTTGGGTATGTATGAGTATGTTTTGTCCTTACAATCCGATTGTCATGTGCATGTTTATGATGAACACTTCCAAGACATTGTGATACACAGAAAAACAGTTAAACGTTTATCTATTCTTACATTTCCTCCCTTTTTATCATGAACATAGCACATACTACCCTGAATGAGGTTGAGGCGAAAAACCTGTCGTGCGGCTGTCTATCCTTCTTTTGACCCAAAGTCACACTCTCTATTCTTCCAAGACAGGAAAACTCCTCAACGGCCCCGCCGCTCACGGCAGCCACTGCTAGTCAGTCTCACTCGGGGAAGCACCTACATACATTTGCAAAATTTAAACATTAGTTTGAAAACCAGTTTACATCCACCCCCATCACTTGGTCTCCCATTTTCAATGGTCTTCAATGGTCATTTGGTCTTCTGTTTCACCCTCCTGCCCACCCTGCACAAGGGTACACTGATAGAAAGCTGAAATGAAAACATTCGTCATCATTTTCCTTAAACATGGAACAATACAACTGAAAAATAAACAAAACAGTAGCAGAATGACCCCTGGTGGCACTAAGACCTTCAGCAGAACTTGCCACCAGGCTCCAGTAGTCAGCCAAGAGAGCCAGTCCTGACTCCCTCCAGGTGTCTGCTGTTCCACATACTGCTTACATACTCCTCCCTGTGGGGCCGCCAGCAAGTCCAAAACCACTCTATTCTGCATCACCATTGCACGCAAGGCACTCAACTCCTGTGTTGCAGTCACGATGGTCATCATTGTGCCCAGGGTGAAGATCCCGTTCCACATGGTCTTTGCACGTGAATGAGCCATCCCTATTTAGTGGGGGATTCAGTTGTTTTCTTCACGGGTTTGAGACGAAGGTGGCCTAGGGCTCACCCCCCCCTTTGTACCCCGACATCCGTCCCCTACTCAGCGTTGGTTGGCTCAATCCTTTTGCAATGGCTGAGGTGGATCCACGTGGATCTCTCTGCTATTTTGACTGCAGTTGGCGTGGTCAGTAGTACTTTGTAGGGTCCGTCCCACCGGGGTTGGTTCCAGCACTTCTTCTTAATCACTCTGACCAGGACCCAGTCTCCCACCGCACCGGATGTTCCTGTTGAGAAGCAGAAAAACCTTCCGGCTGTTTATTTGTAGCAACAACCTTTTTGCTTTGGAACAATTTTCTCATCCAATCACTCAAGTCTGTCTCTTCCTCTGCTTGTTGTTCTTCTGTGTACACCGGGAGTCTAAAAGGTCGGCCAAACAATGCCTCATAGGGGGTTATCCCTGTGTTGTTGGGGGTCACATGCATGTATGTTTTTACTAAGTCTATGTATTCTACCCAGGGCCTTCCCGTTTCTGCCATACATTTCCTTAGTCTGTTTTTACTTATAGGTCTTACTCACCGTCCCCCCCTGTTGATACATGTGTTAAACCATGTGTCAATATGGCTGCTGTTTTGAATAGTGACCTAGGAAGTGCAGGTTTTCCTTTTATGTGGTACTTTAAGTGTAAGTGAGTGGAAAAGCACCAGTTCTCTGGAGGCCTCAACAGCGAGTGCTGCTGCACATACTGCTTGCACGCAATGTGGTAATGCTCCTGAGACTGCATCTAGGCGTTTGGAGTAATAAGCAATTGGCCTCAATTTATCTGCAAAAGACTGTAACAGAGCTGAGGTCATAAACCCATCCTTGCAATCTACAGTCTGGACAAAGTCTGTTTTGTAATTTGGAAGAGGCAGCACTAGGTCTGTTACCAGTGCTTCTTTTACTTTTGTGAAAGCTTCTCCAGCCTCTCTTGTCCATTGTATGACATCTGTCATTGCCATGGGGTTGTTGTATGTGTGCTAGGCTGTGTGTGTGTGTTAGGCGCTATACGTCAGTAATGAGTGTGAGTTGTGTGTGTGTGTTTGTAGGTGATATCTCACTTCCCTTCTCTGCTGATCAGGCAACTCGCCCTCATCTGACTTGTCTGGAGTCCTCCTCTCCAATCAGTGTGACACAGTCTGGTTAGTCCATGTTCCCTTCACCATTCATGGGCATTCATTTCGCCAATGACCCGTCAGGCCGCAGTTGTCATCTGTCATCTTGGACAGCACATCCGAGAGAAGTCACCCCGCTCTCTCCTTGTCCTCGTCCACGTCCACGTCCTCTCCCATGGGCAACACTTTGCCCAGTGGCGACTGCTGAATACAGAGTCAATGTTGCTTTCCTCTATCAGCATCTTATTTGTCCTTTTTATCTTCTTCCTGTTCTTCTGAGTAACCATCTCCTGCGCATGTCGCACATGACGCTCACTTCAGTGTGATGACTGTCACACTTCAGGTCTCTGCTCTCAGCAGCCGATCTCGTCCGTCCCCACACAGGGGAGAGCAGCGTTGAGGGCTCTTCTGAGGTGGAGCTGTTCTGCTTGTTTGCAGGTTGTAGTGCGGCAGCGGCTCAATAAAAAGGTGGAGGTGATGGGTCCCTTATTTGGCCACGATGATTCTGGTGCGGACGATGTCTGATCGGAGGGCAGGAGTCCAGATCTGGGTCAGAGATTTTCAACGCTTATAAATTTGCCTGCAAAAAGGGCATAGAGAGATGAGGTATCACAAGTAACAACAAATGGAGGTGGCCCGAAAACTGCCACTCCATTAATTAGGGCATCAGCTGTTCTGCCGCTCTAAACTCCACTAAGATCTCGCTCTCCGTCGAGTATTAATTTTCTACTCCTGCGTTCCCATCTCCATTTTTTCCTAGTGAGAAGTCTCTCACAGGTTCTTCTACGTGTAAGAAAACAGAGAAAAAGGACACGTTCAAGGAGGCCTAATCACCTTAGGTTAAAAAACACAATTTGTCTTTAACCTCTTTTACACGCGACCCAGTCTGCGTGCCACCCATTCGCCGATGGGTGTTACCCTTTTAAGCAGACTCCCACTGTCTATTCAACCCCAACAGTGACAGATGCAATTTTAATTTACCTTTTTTTTTTTTTTTTTGTCAAATTTATCTTTTACCCCAATTCCCATTTTAAATTATTTGGAATCTTTCTCACTCTATATGTGTTATGGCCGTGCCTCTAAGGCAGGTCGTTGAATCCAGGCAGCTGTCCAGCAAAGAGTGAAAATTCGAGTTCCTCCGTAATTTGCAAATGCAGGAGGACTGAAGCATTTTTTTTTTTCTTCAGCTGGCCAGTGACTCGTCACTTCTTTGTGGAAGACACACTGGATCCTACCAACAATCACCAAAATTGTTATAGAAATGTATTTGTCAAATGAGAAAGAGAAGATTCCTTTACGTGGTTTATTACTCATGTAAGGAGAAGTCACCCCAGGGGGGCATGAGTGAATTCTGCATTCTACACAGAAACACAATGTCCTTATACCCTTTTACACCCCCCTGTTGAGACATGGTAAGGCCCATGACTCAATAATGCTACAGTTTTTTTTTTTTTTTTAAAAGATAGATGTCATCCTTAGATGTCGCCCCATCCTTCCTGGTGTTAAATTTAATTACTGCAATGACTCCCCCTCCTCCTCAACCTGTGAACCACCACCTGCCCCCTGTAGCTGCGGGGGGAGGTGGTTGAGCTGGAAAAGGTGGTTGAGCTGGGGGAGGTGGTTGGTCTGGAAGAGGTGGTTGAGGTGGAGGTTGCACCCTAAAAGGCCTAACAGTCTCATCAGGCCTTAACAAAGCAGCATGCATATTGCAGGAAGTTTGTTTTCCCTTCTTTTGTTCTCTACCCGCTGCCCTTTTTTGTGCCTATTCCAACCACGTTTTTGCCACCATTAACTCTCTTTCTTTTTCAACTTTCCTCTTCCCTTCCTTTGTTGCCACACTCATTTTTAAATTTCCCACCTAATCTTCACATCCCCTTAACTCCAACTTTCCACTAAAACCATACTTTTTCTTCCATTTATCGCAAAATGTTGTGCTGCCCGGAGAGTATCTCTCCATATATTTTAAATCCCCTTCTAGGGCAGGCTTACTCTGTTTGCTGTCCGTAATCCCCATTTTACTCCCCTTACTTTGTCCCGTACAGACCACGTGTCTTTATTGAGACCTAAACCCAAATCCGCCCTTCACTGTGTACTTCAACAGACCATGAAGGTGAAAAGCGTGAGGTTTTTCTTCATGCTGCTGCTTCCACTTCAATGGCGGCTTTCACTCTCTCAGTCACTCACATTCAGACACACATACGCGTATTTATGGCGCCTATTTTAAATCTTTGTTTACAGCGAGAACACCAAAATTCCGAATTAAGGCCAAATTAAAACCTCTCCGTTGGGCGAGAGTTACCAATTTACTTTCTCCTTTTGGTGAGAACACCTACGGTACCGACTTATACTTTAGTTTTCTACGCTTTTCCCTGAAAAGCTAACTTTCCCTGAAAGTTACTTCGGCCGGTGCTCCTCGTGAACCCTGTTCTGAGAGCGCTTTTCCCTGAAAAGCTAACTTTCCCTGAAAGTTACTCCGGCCGGTTTCCCTCACGAACCCTGTTCTGAGGACGTAGACTACAGTTTTCCCTGAAAAACCAACTTTCCCTGAAAGTTATCCTGGCAATCGGACCCGGTCCAACTCAGTAGTGTACGATTTGTGTACGCTTTTCCCTGAAAAGCTCCGGCCGGTTACCTCACGAACCCTGTTCGGAGAACGTAGACTACAGTTTTCGCTGAAAAGCCAACTTTCCCTGAAAGTTATCCTGGCAATCGGACCCGGACCGACTCAGTAGTCTACGATTTGTCCTACCTGGTTTCTGTCGTCTTCACGTTGGTGGATCGGGTCTCGAGGAAAGCGTTCCCAGCGACCGCGGAGAAACCTATGAACCCGGGCCTGACAACGAATTCACATCTCAGGTCTTTGCGCAGCGCCTCTATTGCAGCTGGCTGTCCGGACAGGCTCGCCGGCGTCCCTCTGTAGTTGTTGGAAAAACCTCCTCACTGCCCCTCCGGCTCTCGAAGGACCAAAAAATGTTAGGTTCAGACCACCGTTAAATAAAAGAAGACACAGAAACCCGTAGTTGATCTTTTCACCTGCAGGGAGAGTCTCCGTCAGCCAACACGCGTGTGTGTATGTCTGAGGGAGAGTCTGAACCTTCTTCCTGCTTGGCTCTTTTATTTTAGCATCACGTGAGTTTATACAAAGCTCAGGTAACATCACTCACTTCACATGATGAAATCGTGTATGTGTGTGTGTGTGTGTGTGTGTGTGTGTGTGTGTGTCCTCAGGAAACAGGCATTACCTGCTTTCCTCACCTGGGGGGTTTGGGTATGTATGAGTATGTTTTGTCCTTACAATCAGATTGTCATGTGCATGTTTATGATGAACACTTCCAAGACATTGTGATACATAGAAAAACAGTTAAAAGTTTATCTATTCTTACACAATTCAATTCAATTCAATTTATATAGCACCACATCACAGCAAACAGTCGCCTCAAGGCGCTTTATATTGTGGGTAAAGACCCTACAATAATTACAGAAAAAACCCAACAGTCAAAACGACCCCCTATGAGCAGCACTTGGTGACAGTGGGAAGGAAAAACTCCCTTTTAACAGGAAGAAACCTCCAGCAGAACCAGGCTCAGGGAGGGGGGGTCATCTGAGGGACTGAGGGGAGAGAGACAGGACAAAAGACATGCTGTGGAAGAGAGACAGAGATTAATAATAATTAATGATTAAATACAGAGTGGAATATAAACAGAGGAAATAAAGTGAATGAAAAGAAACAGTGCATTATGGGAACCCACCAGCAGCCTAGGCCGATAGCAGCATAATTAAGGGATGGTTCAGGGTCAACTGATCCAGCCCTAAGTATAAGCATACCTGTCAAGTTTTGTATTTAAAAATACGGGAAATTTTCCGCTGCTGAAAATAGAGGTCACTATATGACATCATCACCTAATTTGCATAATTGTTAATTTTGATGTACTGTAGTTGCAATCGAGGCTACAGGAGCAGAAAAACATCTTTGGAGAGACAAAAAGTGAAGAAAAAAAAAACACCATAACTATGTTTAGAACTACAAATAAACTTTATGAAATAACTTAATAACTTTAATGCTTTGCCTAGACCCACATTACATAGATCAATTTTGTCCCGTATTGTTTAATGCTAGAATATCAAATTTAATGAAAACACTGTGGGGTGAGACTGCCAGCTACATTCAACTCTCCTCCTTTATCTGAGCCACTGTTGCCAACTTGTGTAAGAAAACTCGCTGTCACCTGTCTCAAAGTTTGATAAAGGCCAAAGCGAGGATCGGGGATGAGAGCGGAGGGAGCGGGTGGCATGCTCGGTGTTTAAGTGAGGTTCGGATGTTGGAAGGTGGAGACCAAGTGAGGTCTGAGCGATGCCAAAGCGTACGAAGGGACACAGTAAGAAGGCTTTATGTATACAAAACATGGTGACAGCGGAGGATTTTGCTGTCGCTATATCGCTTTATGGGGCAAAAAAAAAAAAAAACGCTAAGTTGGCAACACTGAGCGCTAGCGTGGATTTGTTTACTAAACTAAACCGGAAACACGTCACCGAACTCTGTGAAAAGGGCGCACTGAGGTCCAGTTGTTTTTACGGGGTTGTTCCCACTGTCGGCACTAACCTAGTGATAGTGACAATTCAGTTTGGAGCGGCACAGGAATGCTTTAAAAAAAAAAACTGAAAACTGAAAATACGGGAAAAATACGGGAAAATAAAAATACGGGATGACGCTGGGACAGAGGGGTAAAATACAGGAATTTCCCGGCCAAAACAGGACACTTGACAGGTATGACTATAAGCTTGATCATAAAGGAAAGTTTTAAGCATAATGTTAAAAACAGAGAGGGTGTCTGTCTCCTAAACACAAGCTGGGAGCTGGTTCCACAGAAGAGGGGCCTGAAAGCTCTGCCTCCCATTCTACTCTTAAGTATCCTAGGCAGTGATGGTATAGTTACCTTGAAAAAGTAATTCGGTTACTGATTACTGATTACTCCTTTAAAAAGTAACTTAGTTACTCTACTGATTAATTTTAGAAGTAACTAAGTTAGATTACAAGTTACTTTATTAGTTACTTTCAACAGCTACCGGTGATCGTCTGCCATAAAGTGAGTCCAATATTTCTGTGTGTTTTTATGTGTGATGTCATTGCTTATATTGGTAAATAGAGTGCAGTCAACATGATTTATTAAGGGCTTATACATAAAATGAATAACCTGTTTTGCAAGAATTATTAGGAGTCTGTGTTATTGTACCTACATTATAATCAATCCACAGCTTTTTGGCCACTTAAAATATCTTTATAGAACTGTGATGTTATATTTGTTGCAATTTCTGCAGCCTTCTGAGCCAGATTTCTGTTTAAAAATACATTTTTAATGTCAATGACAGTTTTTACCTTGATGAAAAATTAATATATTAAAGTCACTTTGCCAAAAACTGAGTGCAGCTTCTACCTTGTGATATAAATGCTGTTTCTCACTCAAAATGACCTGATATCATTCATGAGAGATAGTTTTGACACATGTTTCACAGATTATAGGTCAACAAGTCATTTACAGCCCTTTAAATACAGGCACTTCACTTTCTGGCAAATACCGAAAATCACTTTTTGGTTCAACACCAGTAGCAACCTCACTGCCTCAACATAAAAATGACAACCACGAAATGAGGGCGAGTCAACCGTGTTTAAGGGCAGCATTTCCTCTACTACATACTCTCCGACCAACTTCTTCAGCTCTCCCCCACTTACTGGTTTAGTACCGAAGTCCAGCTTTTGTTGTTTGGGTGCTGGGGGGCCACCTGCATTAGCCACAGCTCTGCTTCAGCCCCTGGTGGGACTCGCTCTGTAAGTGTGACTGTGCCGTGCTGTGACTCCAAATGTTTCTTCAAATCTGACATAGTGTTTTTGAAGCTAGTTAGCACTTTGTCGCCAGCACAGAGTGCACAACTAACCTTGATGTTGTCATCTTTAGCTGACACAGACTCACAATAGTGCCTGTATTTCCAGCTAGAAAACGCGTCTCTCTCCTCCCTCCATTGTTTACGTTTGTGTCGCTGTGCTGTTATTGTCCTCATGATGAAAACGGGACTTAACTGTTGCATCACATAAGTAACTTTAATCTGATTACTGGACTGCAAATAGTAACGCGTTAGATTACTCGTTACCGAGAAAAGGTAGTCAAATTACAGTAACGAATTATTAAGTAACGCGTTACTGATATCACTGATCCTAAGAACCACAAGTAAGCCAGCAGTGTGAGAGCAAAGTACTCTATTGGGGTGATACAGTACTATGTGGTCTTTAAGTCAAGATGGGGCCTGATTATTCAAGACCTTGTAGGTGAGGAGAAGGATTTTAGAGTCTATTCTAGATTTAACAGGGAGCCACCGCTGTTCTGCATAGGCCTGAATCCCCTCCGCCAGATCATCAACAAGACTGGCTATGGATACCGAATACGGAATGGAGTAAACATCAGTCACCTCCTGTACATGGATGATATCGAGCTGTATGCTAAGAATGAATGGGATAACGATTCGCTGATCCATACCACCAGGATCTACAGCAATGATATTGGCATGTCATTCGGACTGGAGAAGTGTAGTCGGATGGTAACTAAGAGAGGAAAAGTAGTCAGAACTGAGGGGATTACACTACCAGAAGGCAACATTGCAGACATTGAGGACAGCTACAAGTACCTTGGAATCCCACAGGCAAATGGGAACCATGAAGAGGCTGCTAGGAAAGCTGCAACCTCCAAGTACCTGCAGAGAGTAAGGCAAGTCCTGAAGAGTCAGCTGAATGGGAAGAACAAGATCTGGGCTATCAACTAGTGTTGTAGTACTCGAGATCGGTCTTGGTCTCGAGACCGGTCTCGAGACCGCTTTTTTTTTTTTTTTTTTTTTTATTTTATTTATTCTTGCCAGATCTGACAGGCAGAGAAAGAAGAAGAGAGAGACGGAGAGGAAAAAGATAAAAAAAAAAAAAAAAAAAAAAAAAGGAAAGGGGGGGGGGGACATAGAAGAGCTACGCATACATACATACACCCTCACATATATATATATATATATATACATATACACATGTATACATACATATATATACACATATATATATATATACACACACATACACATACACATATATATATATATATATATATACATATACATACACACATATACACACATATACACACACACATACACACATATACACACATACATACATACATACATACATACATACATACATACATACATATATATATATATATATATATATATATATATATATATATATATATATATACATATATACATACACACATATACATATACACACATATACATACACATACACATACACACATATACATATATACCTTTTGATGGTCTCGGTCTTGTCATGGACTCGACCGCATTTGGTCTCGGTCTTGTCATGGACTCGGACATTGCGGACTCGGGATTTTATTTCAAGACCAGTCAAGACCACAGCTCTGGTAATATCACTAAATTGCCAGAATACTGTCCAATTTATTTGTTAACATCTTTGCTTTTATTGGATGCAAAACGTACTGATTCAAATCCAACAAAGATTACGCTCCTCTGCTTCTCAAAGGAGCGCACCTCGCAGACTCCGCCCCGGCTAGGTCGCCGCTATTATCGCTGCTTACGCCTGTATCATTTCACCAGTTTGTAATCTACCACAGAGCACGGACAGTTTCATTCACAATGTGTACGTTTGATCTCACTATGGTCATGTGTGTGCTGCATAAATTGAAATAACAACCGGCATGAACACGAAGAGAAGTAAGAGGGAAAATGAAGATCAAAGGAAAATTTCAGGCTTCCGATTCAACAAAAAAATCCCAGCATGAAAGGTAAATACCAACCTTCATGTATTTTGATACACAAACTAAAAATTTAATGCAAGTTTTAGGGCTGCAACAATTCTTGGAGTAACGCAATTCAATTATTAAAAATCCTCGACACAAATTTGTTGCTTTGATGTTTCGTTTCAACTCTGCAGCTCAGGTGTCTCCGTGTAAGCGGAGTATTTCCTCCACGTTATTTCTCCATCGGTGTAACGGATTTCCGTCATTTCGAAAAAAAACCAAACAAAAACGACCCTTTAACACGAGTGGATCGCTGAGATGTTTTTCCACGCCCCCACTTCTCTGTGCTGTGAGTGCGCATGTTTGAATGTGTTTGAATGATAGTGCGCACGCCACCAGAACAGACCTATAACCACAGTGTACTGGGGAAAGGGGGGCTGCCATTAGCACTAGCAATCATTCGATGCCACCCCCCTTCAGTACAGAGGGGATCCGTCAAAATGTTTTTTATCAACCACCTGATCAGCAACATGAAGAACAGAGAACTTTGTAGCTGCTCCATCCACCCTGTTTGTTTCACACAGAGAAACATCTGCAGTACGGAAGTTAAAATATGCTGATGAATTGTTAAAATGAAAAATTATTTCTTATCCAATTACTTGATTAATTGACGGAGTAATCAATTGAATACTTGATTACTAAAATAATTGATAGTTGCAGCCCTACTTGTATTCCGAAAGCCATAGTCATTAGTTTTCAGCACCACTGCTGCTATGACAGGCCTTCAAGAATAAAATAACTACAGTTCCCAGCAAGATGATGTCACTTCCTATTGTTGCATTACAAACGTGATAGTTTATGCTCACAACATGATGGCTGATATTCAAATGTAGGAAATGCTTTTAGCAGCTGATTGTTAAAAAATCTGGATTATGTTTTTGTTGTGTATTTTTTTTATGTGATTTCTGCAAACACAGTGGAAGGAAACGGCACTCTGGGACACATTAAATGCTTGATATATAAATGTAACTTTTCTGGATTATATGCAAAAATTATCATTCTATCGATCTAATAAGGCCTGATTTAGAGTTCTGCATTGATCCTTTGTGTATAACTGAAAATCCTCTCTGAACCAAACCTGACATGCACCTCGAGAAATGTAACTACACATCCAAAAAACTGATTACTGCTTTCCAGTTATATCTTAGGCCCCATCACTCAATTAACAAGTGGGAGCGGCATTTAGCGGTTAGCATTAGCTTACTAATTAGCATCAGCGTTAGCGCTGGGGTGAGAAATATTTCTTGCTAGAACCCTGAAGTTACCATGGCCACCACCAATGGTAACGGCAGAGAAGTAAGTAAGTTGTTTCTCCCCCATTAGTACATTGAGCTAGTGGTGGGCAGATCAATCCTAATATCGATAATATGGATGCCAACATTGGTATTGGTATTGATCAATATCAGTGTAATGAGATCGATACTTTCGCTTCAGTTTCTCTCCTGTATGCAGTGCTGCAGTTTCATCAAAGATGCGAGCTAACTGTCTAAGTGTCGCTCCTGTCACAGCACAGAGCAGGCACACTTTGCTCCTCCCCTCCCCACAGTGTTTTGTTATACTGGCATATGACGCATAACTTGTTTTATTTGGGAAAAAAAAAAGGATTTTGCTTTGAAACATTTAAAGCAAATTTAAATTTAAATTTGTAGAAAATTAGTGAATGAAGGGACATTTTTTATAAAAAATTTTTATAGTACTTTCTGAACGATCTACCTGGAAAAAAAAAGTTTGCATTTGTTCTTGAGTGATGATTTTGTACACTTCATTTATGGAAAAAAAAATATCCAGACATCAATGTATGGGGGAAAATTGTTTTGTTAATGTTCTATAGTTTCAGAACGATTACTTTTATTTTGATAAAGTATTTTCTACTTACATATAAACTTTGCCCAATTCTATTGGTATCAGTATTGTTGATAATAGCCCTGTGTTTACTTGGCATAGGATCGATACCAAATCTTGAAGTATCGCACACAACTACATTGAGCAGCATACACGAGGAGTGATTGACGGTGCTAAGACCCTCCTCCTGGCTCTGATTGGTTGTTTTTGACTGGGAGCGGTTCAGGGAGGAGGTGGAGGAGCTCCATTTTTTTTGGATAGCTGATATGAAGGCTAGTGAGCGGCTAGCCTTCATATCAGCGTCGCCTGCCCTCACCTCTGCGTAGCTCATGTCGCCTAGCAACCATGAGTGTGAAGCACAGCTGTGTAAAAGCAGCTGATTAAACGGAGAACAAACTTTTGCTCCTTTTTGTGGTTTAATTTTAAGTCTTTAATTCAAAATAAGCTGTTAAAACAAGCATAACACATTTCAACATCAAGGAATACAGCTGAGAGAATGATTAATTTCCAACTATATTAAGTGAGACATTAATGTTGAATAAAACTATCCAGTTATGAAGCTTAACTTTAATTTCAGGAGTTTGCTTATCACAGGAGTACTTCCACCCTTCGTTGGTCTGTGTAGCAGACTGGTGGGAAAATAAACAAAATTTTGAAGTTTAAGCTTATGTATGTTGATTCATTCATCAACCAAACTTAAATTAATATTTATCATGTTAAATATTTAAATGAGATTAAGTTTTCTCCCTGTAACCTCCATTAAATCTTTACTGGGAAACAGCTGGAGGTCCTTCATCAACCAACTGATCAGAAAGTGAAGAAAAAAGAACTTTGTAGTTGCTTCATCCACCCTGTTTGTTTCACACAGGGAAAAACTGCAGTATGGAAGTTAAAATATGCAGATGAACTGTTAATGTGAAAAAAGTATTTCTTATCCAGTTACTGGGGTAATTGATGGTATAATTGATTGAATACTCGATTACTAAATTAAGCAATAGTTGCAGCCCTACTGAAATTTGCAACATGCCATAAGCCAATGCATCTCTTTGTCACATAGGAACAGCAGGATTCAGGTGATAGAGCGATCGTTCTAAGTAAGTAAAGTTTATTTAGTGCTTTTCACAGACAGAAAGTCACAAAGCACTGTAAAATAACTAAAACTAAAACACAATATCAAAAAACCCCCAGATAAAACACCATGTTAAAAACATATTAACATTACCATATTAAAAGAAAAAAAATAAAGTCAACAGAAAGCCTGATAAACAGAAAAGTTTTCAACTGTTTTTTATTTAAGACTCCACAGAGTCAGCTAAATGGAGTTGGAGTGGTAAACAGTTCCAGAGATTTGTTACCACTGCCTGAAAAGCTCTGCCCCTCCCTGGTTCTTAGTCTTGTAAGTGGGACAACCGAAAGATTTTGATTTTGTTGTGTGTGAGATGTAAAATGTATCCAGGCATTTGAAATCAATTGGTTTTTTTGGGTTTTTTTTAAAAAGATCGGATTTGTATCGTATCAGCAGATAAAATATCGGTATCGGACCTAAAAAAGTGGTATTGTGCCATCCCTACTTAAAAACAGAGGTAATCACTGATAAATAAGCATCCGGTCTGGCAGGCAACAGAATACAGCCCCCAACTCTGCCCAGCAAAAGACGACCCAGCGGCCCAGCCTACGGAGAGAGGATAAGGTAACAAAGAGCCACACCACTCACCTCGCACCCTGACAGTGCCCCCCCCCCCCCCCCCCCCCCAATGGCCGCCAGGAGGTGATTGACCGGCACCAGGATGCGTGAGAATCCCGAACCAAAGCAGGATCCGTGATGAAGGACCGAGGAACCCAGGCCCGCTCCTCCGGACCGTACCCCTCCCAATCCACCAAATACTGCCAACCTCGATCTCATGTGGACCGATGAACCGAGGCGTCAACTTCTGAGACAGTGATCTTAGGGGAATGTCCTTAGCAGAGAACCAAATTCTTTGTCCTTGGGTGTAGCGGGGTGCAGGGGTTCTTTGCAGGTCCGCATATCGACGAGTTCGTTCCTGGTTGTGCAGGAGAGCCTGCCTGGTGCGTGCCCAAACCTGCTGACTCCGCTGAAGACGATGCAGGACTGAGGGCACCTCCAAGTCCTTTTCCAGCTCTGGAAATAATGGAGGTTGGTAGCCTAAGGAAACCTCAAAGGTTGAAAGGTTAGTAGCTGATGATGTATGATAGTTGTGAGCGTATTCAATCCAGGGTAAATGCAAAATCCAGGATGAGAGATTGCTTGAAGCAGTGCAGTGGAGAGCAGCTTCTAGCTCTTGATTGAGTCTCTCCGTTTGGCCATTTGTTTGGGAGAGAAAATTGGAACTCAAACTGACTTTGGCTCCTAATGCTGAACAAAAAGCTCTCCAGACTCGGGAGAAGAACTGCGGACCTCGGTCGGACACTATTTCTGTGGGGATGCCATGAAGGCGGAAAACATGTTCTATCAGGAGGTCGGTGGTTTCGGCAGCTGTGGATAATTTTGGGAGGGCAACAAAATGAGCGTCTTTAGAGAAGCGATCGACTATAGTCAGAATAACAGTCTTGCCATTAGAAGGGGGGTAGGCCTGTTATGAAGTCCAGTGCAAACTGTGACCAGGGCCTGTGAGGAACTGTGAGAGGCTGCAAAAATCCAGAGGGGGGCTGATTCCCTGTCTTATTTCGGGCGCATACTGAACTTGCTGCGATATAGTCCCTCACATCCTGGTCCAAGGTGGGCCACCAAAAGTAACGTATGAGAAGGTTTTGTGTTCTACTCACCCCTGGGTGACAGGAAAACCTGGCAGTGTGTACCCAATGGAGGACAGCAGCGCACGCTGGAGTGGACACGAACCGTAGGTGAGTGGATCCTGTGCCAGGGTCTGGTCCGGTGTCAAGACCCTCCCGAATTGCTTATTCCACTTCCCAGGTGATGGCGCCAATTCTGCAGGTACGAGGAAGAATGCGCTCTGGCTCAGCAGAGTCTGTCTCTGTGGAAAACTGATGTGACAAGGCGTCAGCCTTAATATTTTTGGACCCTGGTTGATAGGTAAGATGAAAATCAAAATGACTAAAAAACAAGGACCATCGGGCCTGTCTGGCATTTAGTCTTTTAGCCTGTTGCAAGTAGGTCAGATTTTTATGGTCAGTCAGAATAACAAAAGGTTGTGTAGCCCCTTCCAACAGATGACGCCATTCCTCTAAAGCTGTTTTTATTCCCAGAAGTTCACGGTCTCCTACATCATAGTTTCATTCAGCTGGCGTCAACCGCTTGGAAAAGAACGCACATGGCCTCAGTTTGTTATCATGTTCAGATCTCTGCAACAATACTGTCCCTACTCCAGAGTCTGAGGCATCCACTTCAACAATAAATTGTCGAGTGGTGTCAGGGTGGACCAGAACAGGTGTCGTGGAAAACAGTTTCTTAAGGTGTTTGAACGTGGCCTCAGCCTCAGAGGTCCAGATAAAAGGTCTTTTAACAGAGGTGAGTAGTGTGAGGGGGTGCTGCTACATGGCTGTAGTTAGGAATGAAGCAATGATAAAAGTTGGCGAAGCCTGTCCACAACAGGGTAACTGCTGGAGTTTCTTTCTGGAGGTGGGCGTCTCCCAGTCGAGGACCGCCTTAACCTTTGCTGGATCTGCCTTCACCTGTCCTCCTTCTAAGATGTATCCCAGGAAAGTCACCGAAGAAGAATGGAACTCACATTTCTCAGTTTTGATGAAGAGGCGGTTCTCCAGCAGCCTTTGCGGTACACAGCGTACATGAACATGGTGGTCTGATAGGGACTCGGAAAAGATCAGGATGTCATCTAAGTAGACAAACACAAAAATGTTCAAAAAGTCTCTCAGGACGTCATTCACTAATGCTTGGAACACAGCTGGAGCATTTGTCAGACCAAAAGGCATGACCATGTACTCGAAATGACCAAGGGGGGTTTTAAACACCATCTTCCACTCATCCCCTTCCCGGATTCTGACGAGGTGGTAGGCGTTACGCAAATCTAGTTTTGTGAAAACAAAGGTTTTCTGTAAGGGCTCAAATACAGAACTAATGAGGGGCAGGGGATACTTGTTCTTCACTGTAATCTGGTTTAACCCTCTAAAATCTATGCAGGACCTAAGGCCACCATCCTTTTTGACACAAAAAAGAAGCCCGCCCCCACAGGAGAAGAAGAGGGTCGAATTATCCCTGCAGCTAAGGACTCCCTAATGTACGTCTCCATGGCCTCCCTCTCGAGCCCAGACACATTGTAAAGCCAACTAGAGGGTAAAGGAGCTCCAAGAAGCAGGTCAATGACACAGTCATAGGGTCTGTGCGGTGGAAGGGACAGAGCCTTTTCCTTACTGAACACCAATTGTACATCATGATAGTCTGATGGAATGGAGGACAAATCGGGGACTTCTATATTGGAAGGGGCTTAGGAGAACCTCCCCGCGGAACAGCAGCATGCATGCAATTTTCTAAACAGAAGGGGCTCCAGCTCACTACCCATCCCTCAGCCCAATCAATGTGTGGGTTATAAGTTCGTAGCCAAGTATGACCTAAAACTATGGGGGTGCTGGGAGTGTCAAAAACAAAAAACCTGACATATTCCTGGTGATTACCAGAAACCAAAAAAAAGCAGGTGCTCAGTCTGATCGGTTATGTAGGCAAGGACTTCGCCATTTAAGGCAGAGACTGATACAGGAGTGGAAAGGGTGTACAAGGTTACACCTAATTGTTCAGAAAATCCTTTGTCTAACAAATTGTGCTCAGCAGAATCTATTAAGGCCTGGGATGTGAATGTGTCTTGTTTCATGCAGAGAGTGACAGGTAAAACCAAACGGGGAAGAGACAGTTTAACCCCACCCACCAGGATCCCCAAACTCACCGGTGGGCTCCTCCTTTTGACTGACGTGGGCAGCTAGCCACAAAATGTCCTCCCTGTCCACAATACAGGCATAACCGTGCAGAGAAACCTCACTCAGGTGTTAGTCTGGCATGGCCTAGCTGCATGGGCTCATGTTCTAGCTTGTTTGGCAAAGGTGGCGTGTGAGCCTGGAAATGTTAACAGGGGGCGGGTAGGCAGCGACTGCACCTATGCTGCCCACGGGTTGCTGGGAACTGGAGTTTCTACTGCCGGCACGCTCCCGAAGCCAATTATCAATGTGTAAGGCTAAAGAAACTAAGGCTTCAAAAGAAGCCGGCTTGTCACGCGAGGCGAGCTGATCTTTCATCTTATCATTCAAGGCCTAATTAACCCCTTAACTGGCAGCAAAAAAAATCACCTGAAACAACTACATAACACCCTCTGGTTATTATTGGCTCTGAACAACCCATTTTCATAGCCTATTAACCGGCTGCGTCTGGTCCGCGGGCCGAATGAAGTGCATTTATATGGCAGGCTAGACCCGCCCATTTTGACTGACACCTCATTCGGCCAATCATGTTAAGAAATGGGTTTCCCAGAGCCAATAATACTCAGAGGGCATCACGTAGCTTTGTCAGGTGATTTGGTGCAGCCAGTTACATGATTGGCCGAATAACGTGTCAATAAAAATGGGAGGGTCTAGCCTGCCATATAAAAGGGACTACAAACGGCCCGTCACCGGGCCCTTGCCAGTTAAGTGGTTAAAAAACTCCTTGCAAAGTGTTAGAGGGCCACCCAGTTTCGGCGGCAATTGTACGAAACTCAATTTGGAAATCCGCTACACTCCTAGTTCCCTGCCTGATCCCTAACAGTCTCCGGGTTTCATCTCCCTCAGAAGACGGATGGGCAAAGGTCATATGAAATTCCCTCAAAATTGCTCATAGGGCTCTATATTGATATCATTATAAACAAAAAAGGCCTCTGCCCAAGCCAAAGCCTTACCTCTTAATAAACTTAGAAAGAAGGTAAGCATCAACACATCACAGGGAAGCGCCCTTGGAGAGTGCGCGATAGCCAGTGAACACTGCAACAGAAAACCCTTTACACGGTCAGCGTCACCTGAAAATTGCTCAGGCTTCTTTCTGTCTCCATTCCACCACACAATATTAAATGAGGTTGATAAGCATGCATTGTTGACCATGTATCATCAGATGTTCCCTGAAAATGGTATCACCAATGTTGACTGTTGTGGCATGACATGCAACAGGGTAACATATCAGAATGTGACTTACTCCATACATGGATCCAGAGCAGAAAAGTCAGCATATGTATATGCTAAGTGGTGTGGAAACACTAACATTTTTGAGGAACCAGTCATTGACCCTTTAGCAGAACCACGGACAGCCATTACAGTAGAAGCCACTCAAAGTTGCCGCTCCCAGCCTGGAAGTCCCCCTCCTTCTTCTGGGCGTATCTACTTCCCAACTTGACCACACCCCTTTCCCTCAATTGTCACCAAGAGATGGCGCTTTCTTCACAAAAACTTTGACTTCTGTGATTCACAAATGTTTTGTTTACATTTCATGCTGAAGTATTTTCACTGTCTAAAACAAAGCTGCAACCTTTTGACAGCTGGCTGGCAACCGGGTGTCAGCCGGCTGGAAGCGGCAACTTTGAGTGGCTTCTACTGTACTTGATTTGCATTTGTATGACTCACAGAAACGTCCTTTACATATGAAAGCCTGCCCTAGACCTAAGGAGAGGGGGGGCTGAGGGAGCACTGACACAGAGAGTCCACGGCAGTTTCCCTACAGTTTTCTGTTCTGACCAAAGCCTCCTGCTGAGAGCCCTAAATCTGAAGGCGTCCGGCAATATTACATGCCAGAAATGGTCAAAAAACCCACTTTTCATGCAGTGTGTGTCATGGTTAGTCACTCCCTGTTTTGTCTTGTGTTCCTTGTGCTTTGTGTTTAGTTTTGCTTCCCCTTGGCTCGTCAGTGTCATTGTGTTCGGCTGTGCTCCTCACATGTTTCCACTCCCCTCATTATCCCTTTGTGTTTTTAGTGTCTGCATTTCTTCTTGTTCCTTGTCTCATCATTAGTTGTGCTTCCGCTGTCTCAAATGCATGTCTAGTCAAGTCAGGTCAAGTTTATTCATGTCCCTCCCCATCAGGTCTTATCCGGAGAGAGTTCATGTTTTCTTGGCTGTGGCTGTAGCTCAGTAGGTAGAGCAGGTCACCTACTGATCGGAAGGTCAGTGGTTCGATTCCAGGCTACATGCAAGATACTTAACCCCAAGTTGCTCTGCGACCGTCGGAGTGTGAATGTTAAAAGCACTTAGCTTAATTAATCATGGATGTGCATGGGTAAATGTAAAACATGTTGTATAAGCGCTTTGAGTGCTCAGACTCAGTACAAAACCGCTATATAAGAACTAGTCCATTTGTTTTGTACGGCATGTGTAAAATAAAACTTGTGTGTAAAATACACTGTTCCTGAGTTCTGCATTTGGGGTCGTCCTTCCTGCCTGCACAGCAGCACTCCCTGACGAATGATGCCACCACAAGTGGATCCCGCAGACTCCAACCCCTACAGTGGCACTCGACTGGTGCTAGGGGGACGACCATATTGGAACAGTCCCCGGCGACATCGCCACAGGTACTTCGAGCTTGTGGAATGTTTCTGGCTCCAGCCGCTTGCTCACCTGCCAATCCGTTTGCTGGCCCCTTCCTTCCTCAGCAGTCAGCACAGCCATGGAGGAAGAGGAGTCCCCGGCAGCAGCAGAGTGACTCATCCCCGGAGCCATGCAGTGTAACGCCATGGATTTCGACGCCGCGGGTTTCCATGCCACACCCACGGAGGAAGAAAAACTCCCGGTTTAAACAAAGAGACATTTCCCCGGAGCCGACGCCCGGTTTGACTCTGGAGGAATCATTTTTCTGGTTCCTGGGACACAAAGGTCCCTGGCCTCCTTGTGCTTTTGCTTCGCTGCTGCCACAGCCTGCTTCTGAGGGAAGGAAGCCAAAATCCCGGCAGCAGAGGACAGAATCTCCTCAGGAGCCGAGCGGTATAATGCTGCAGATCCTGACACTGCTGCTGCAGGATGCCACGCGGCCATTACTGCTTCACGCACAGTCAACTGTTTCTATGAGTAAAACTGGTTTTCATGTTTCTGTACCAGAGAACAAGGATTTTTTGAGCACAAATTTCATGCAGCTGAATCTCACTTGGATAAATGATGATGTGGAGATCCTTGATTCTGCTCTTATGGTGGAAGGTTTTAAGTCGGGAAACAATGCCTATTGGTCCAGCAGAACTATGCAGCCCGTATATATGGACAGTAATTCATGTTGTATCAATGCAGCAGACAATTTAACTGATTTTGTTTTCAGGCTTGTGAGTCCTTGTGACAGTCCTTGTCAGAGCTAACCCCGCTTTCAAAGATTGCAGATGAGACTGTCAAAATCGCCTATGGCTGTCTTCCCCCTGGAAACCAAATTGGACATTCATGACTTTGTGTTTAAGCTGTGTGCTATGTGGCTGAAACAGCCCTGCGTGGGGCTACAGGAGGCCATAGAGCACAGGCTGTGTGAACAGGTGTCCGACCATCCCTGGTTACAAGGCTCTCTGCCTGCTGTGATTAAGGACTTTGTTAAAGGACTTTTAACAAGACTGGTAATAATATCGTCACAAAGAGGACTGGGATTACAGAAACTGTGGACTTTGAGAGAGCTGTGGGCCACCCAGTGTCCACATCCATTTCGTTTTCGCGGGTGGGGCGGCCATGGCCCGGCCCGCCTTTGCACCTGTTCCTCAGATGGGGGCGGCCACGGACAGGCCCACTTCTGCACCTGTTCCTGCTCCTCGGGTGAGGAGCACCCAGTCTGGTTCTGCAGCAGCTCCACGGCCTCAGTCCACGTCGGCTGCAGCAGCAGTCCCCAAGCCACAGCCGTCCACGTCCGCTGCAGCAGCTGTTTTTCAGCCACACACTTCAGCACCCGAAGCAGTACCTCAGCCTGATTCTTCCACATCAGCCGAGCCTCCGTCACAGTCTTCAGTGCTGCCTGCAACAGAGTCGCTGCCAGCTGCAGCAGCTCCCAAGTCACAGCCACACTCCATGGTGTCCATGTTGCCTGCAGCTTTACAGCAGCTTTGCATCAACCCAAGCTCCTGCCTCGGTCTCACTCAGCTGCAGCGGCTTCCCAGTCAGGGCCATCTTTCTTTTTCAGAGGAGCCACAGTATCCAAAGTTGTACGCAGTGAGGATGTAAAACTATTGACGAGATAATCTACCTCACTGAGAGCAGAGTTTAGATAGCTGAATCTAATAATGGATTAAATGTTCATGCTGTCATTTTTAGCATCTACATGGATGTTAAAATCACCCACTATAATTATTTTATCTGAACTGAGCACTAAATCAGATAAAAAGTCTGAGAAATCAGACAGAAACTCTGAGTAAGGGCCAGATGGATGATAGATAATAACAAATGAAACAGGTTTTTGAATTTCCCAATTAGGGTGTTTCAACACTAAAAGTCAGGCTTTCAAAAGAATTAAAACTCAGTCTGGGTCTTTGATTAATTAATAAGCTGGAATAGAAGACTGTGGCTAATCCTTGACCTGTGCTTCGAGCATTCACTAACACACTGAAACTCAAATGGAACTTTATTCTCCTGTAAAAGTCCAAATGTAATGCTGAATGTTTTGATTGGATTCAAGTAGATTTGACCAATAAACAACCGCTGAGTTTCTCTGTGTGAGAAATGAAAGTAGAAAGCAAATGCAAAGCTAAATCATGTGAAGCTGATATTGAATTCAAACTGGCACAGACACAGACTGATCTGAAGCCTCATTCTGAATTTAATGTCAGCAACATGTTTCAAAGAAAGCTGTGAGAGAAAAACTTTGTAATGCTAAAAATCACCTGGGCTGGATGTAGAAATGATGTGTGACAAAAAGCATGTGTGTGACTTTTCCCGTGCACAAACTGTTGTTCATGAAGGAGGAATGAGCAGTGAGAATGTGCAGACCTCATTCACACTTTAACCTCCTGAGACCTGAGCTCCTGTTTCTGAGGCATTTTTCATTTCTCCTACATATCTGTGATCACATGGACCTGATATGCAGATAGACTCAATTTCCTCTTTGAACAGGAAGTTGGATTTTGTTCCATGGTTGTTACATACGTTTGTAAAAATGTCCTCAGATGGGACGATGGCTTTATTTGATAGCATAACACAACAAAGTCAACATGGATGAACAAAGTCTAAAACACTGTTGAGCAGAATGAAGTATGAGGTGCAGCAAAGCCTAAATGTAACGTCCCCATATGGACGCAGGGTCTGAGGAGGTTAAAGCAGGGCTGTCACATTCAGGGTCACTCAGGACCACTTTGGGAAATGAGAATCACATTCAGGGACACACACGCTTTGACTGGACACACAATGGAAGTGTCATAGATCCACATACAGTCTGGTCCACAGAAAGCCCTCAGCCAGTCCATCAGAAAGTTTATGAGCCTTTATAAGATTTGATAAAGAAAAATGTTTGCCATGTAGTGCAGCTGTACCATACAGCCTTCTGCCCACAGCTGGCTTCATAGAAAGCTAAAGCTCACATTTACAGCTCCATCAGTTTGAAATCAGACTGAGGAAACTTGAGCTTCTTCACTGATGTTTCTGCTGTCAAACAACTTGAGGCTGGAAACAGAGACTGAATGTTCAGATCCTGAAATGAGGAACGTCTCCCAGCTGATGAGGCCAATTATTAACATGATTTAGTCTAAAAAGAGCATCCCAGAGAGGCTGTGGGCAGGAGGGGTGCTGGAGCACGTGATGGAGGTTGTGCAGCCCCCAGCTAAAAATTCAACATAAATCAATAAAATTAAATGTCATTTTGTGGCCTATTTTAGTGTTTAGATTCGGGGAAGTGATTTATAGTGGACCTTTGATTCTGTCACAGCCATGAACACAGTACGTTCACAGGAGCAGAACAGCACAAGGAAATGATGATATGTAATATATACACTATAAATATAAATCAGAAAATGTACACAAAGAATCTGGAAGACAGCAGCAAGAGGATATAATACAAAAAATTTGTGTGGGATCTTATGTCCTGACAGGTGTGTTCACCTGTTACAGAAAGAAGTGTTATTATACAGTTTTATGGAGAATGGTAGGAATTATTTCCTGAAGTGTTCTTTATGGCAGCGAGGTTGAATCAGTTGGAGAGAGAAGGAGCTCTTCTGCCTTAGTAATGTGGAGTGGAGGGGTGATATGGATTGTCCATAATAGAGAGCAGTTTGTTCAGTGATCTCCTGTCCCTCACTGACTCAAACATCTCCAAATTCTGACCTATGATATTTCCAGCCTTTCAAATCAGTTTGTTGATTCTGCTAACATCCCTGGCACTGATGCTCCCTGTACTCTGACTTCTGCCCACACTTAATACACTCAACTACTGCAATATCATCAGAGAACTTCTGCAGGTGGTTTCACTGGTGTACTGGAAATATGAGGTGTACAAGGTAAACAGGAATGGAAATAGAACTGTCCCCTGTGGTGCCCCAGTATTACTAACCACCACATCAGACAGGGTTCCCCCCCCAACCGTACAAACTGAGGCCTCTCTGACAGGTAGTCAGCAATAGTCACTTCAGCATTTCCACTTCAAACACATCAGTTCTTTCACAGCTACCATCAGGATTTGGGAGAAAAACACCAGCTGTTAGAAGCAGTAAAAGATTCACAGCCTTTTTCCTGCCAGGAAAGCAGCTCAGTGCCCAACAACATGAACATGTAAAAGAGCAGCTATGATTTTATTCTGTGTTTGTGTTTCCACAGCCACACAGCAGAGTCTTCAGTATCCAGCTGTCTGTCTATGAAGAGTGACGACTCCAAAGGTCATCCTCCACTCTTCAGTAAAGAACCTGGACCCCAGTGTGGAGAAAGATCCAGAACCAGAGCTGGACTGCAGACAGCCAGTCAGAGCAGCTGTGTACAAAGTAAGACTGAACATCTGTCTGCTGATGGACTCATTTCTGAAAACTGGACTTCTTGTTGTGATGTTCAGATATTAAAGAGTTTTCTTTCTCTTTGCTTTCATTGTTTTTCTTGTTGTTTAGCAGATCCTGGTCTGCAGGAGGTTTTAGAGGAACATAAGATCAGTCTGAGGAGGAGATGTGAACGTGTGACTGAAGGAAGTGATGAAACAGGAAGTAGAACCCTTCTGAACAGGATCTACACTGAGCTCTACATCACAGAGGGACAGAGTGAAGAGGTTCATACCCAACATGAGGTGAGGCAGCTGGAGACAGCTTCCAAGAAGAAGACCTTCCATGACACTCCAATCAGGTGCCACGACATCTTTAAAGCCTTCCCTGACCAACAGAGACCCATCAGAGTGGTTCTGACCAACGGCATCGCTGGTGTTGGAAAAACCTTCTCAGTGCAGAAGTTCACTCTGGACTGGGCAGAGGGCTTGGAGAACCAACATGTCAGTGTGGTGATTCTGCTTTCATTCAGGGAGCTGAACCTGATCCCAGATCAGCAGTACAGTCTTCTGGAGCTGCTCCATGTTTTCCATCCAACATTACAGAAGGTCCCAGCAGAGAAGCTCGCTGTCTGTAAACTTCTGTTCATCTTTGATGGCCTGGATGAAAGCAGACTTTCACTGGATTTCACCAACAGGAAGCTCGTGTCTGATGTCACACAGAAGTCATCAGTCAATGTGCTGCTGACAAACCTCATCGAGGGGAATCTGCTTCCCTCGGCTCTCATCTGGATAACTTCCCGACCTGCAGCAGCCAATCAGATCCCTCCTAATCATGTCCACAGGTTCACAGAAGTACAAGGCTTCACTGATGCTCAGAAGGAGGAGTACTTCAGAAGGAGGTTCAGTGATGAAGAGCTGTCCAGCAGAATCATCTCCCACATGAAGACATCCAGGAGCCTCCACATCATGTGTAGAATCCCAGTCTTCTGCTGGATCACTGCTACAGTTCTGGAGCACATGTTGACTACAGAGCAGAGAGGAGAGCTGCCCAAGACCCTGACTGACATGTACTCACACTTCCTGCTGGTTCAGACAAAGAGGAAGAGGAACAAGTACCATGAGGGGCATGAGACGAGTCCACAGGAGCTGATGGAGGCTGACAGGGAAGTTCTTCTGAAGCTGGGGAGGCTGGCGTTTGAACATCTGGAGAAAGGAAACATCATGTTTTATCAAGAAGACCTGGAGCAGTGTGGTCTGGATGTGACAGAGGCCTCGGTGTACTCAGGAGTTTGTACAGAGATCTTCAAAAGAGAGTGTGTGATCTTCCAGAAACCAGTCTACTGCTTTGTTCATCTGAGCATTCAGGAGTTTCTGGCTGCAGTCTACATGTTCCACTGTTTCACCAACAGGAAGACAAAGGTGGTGGAGGACTTTCTAAAATCTAAGTCTTTGACTAAGAAATTTTTGAATTTTTTTGGAATCACTGCTCAGAAAGATGTCCAATCTCTGGACATCTTTCTGAGCAGAGTCATGGAGAAATCCTTGAACAGTAAAAATGGCCACCTGGACCTGTTTGTTCGCTTCCTTCACGGCCTCTCTCTGGAGTTCAACCAGAGACTCTTAGGAGGTCTGTTGGGTCAGACAGAGAACAGCCCAGAAATCATCCAGAGAGCCATCAACAACTTGAAGAAGATGAACAGTGATCAAATCTCTCCTGACAGAAGCATCAACATCTTTCACTGTCTGATGGAGATGAAGGACCTCTCAGTACATCAGGAGATCCAAGAGTTCCTGAAGTCAAAGAACAGATCACAGAAGGAACTCTCTGAGATCCAGTGCTCAGCTCTGGCCTACATGCTGCAGATGTCAGAGGAGGTTCTGGATGAGTTGGACCTGCAGAATTACAACACATCAGAGGAGGGACGACGGAGACTGATCCCAGCTGTGAGGAACTGCAGAAAGGCTGAGTGAGTCCAGATGTGATTAACATTATCAGTTAGTGCAGATTAGTAGTTCTTTAAATATTCACACTGTGACATTCTCATCATTCTTAAACAGTGTTCCAGGTGTTTATTGTAAAAATAGCATAATTCTTGTATCTTACATCTTATTATATATGAAGCCGGGATTAATAGAGCACACAGAACTTCAAATAAAAGGGGTTCTTTATTCTCAAAAAGAATGATTTTCTCTGGAGTGAAAAATAAAAGAAAACAGTTCAAGCTATGGAGCAAAAACAGTCTCCCATACCGCGAATGGTCGTATAATACTAGTATAAAACTCCTAAGAAGCAACTGCTCCAACAAAATGGCGCATAAATCGCACTGTTAGCACTCAACAGAGTTGTTGCAATGCAGCTAAAACACTCGGAAAAAACAGTACATAACAAATGGCGGTGGCAGTTCTAAAAGAAGACAAACAGAAAAACATGATGTCAGCAACACCACCTCAGCCTCGTACAATCAAAAAAATACAGTTCAGACATTAATTACAAAAGATCTGGATTCTTCACTCAAGTGGCCATAAAGTCGTCTTCTTCAACCAGTCTTGGCTCAAAACAAAATGTCCTCCTCTTCTGTTTTCCTCAGTTAGCACGCCAGGGTACGTAACAAACAGGTTTTTTCAACTTCCTGTGTTACAATAGCACCGCTTACTGACAAAAGCAAGAATTACAACCAGTACATGAAATAAAAGCAAAATGGGGTTTACAAAACACAGTTTACAAGTACCCATTTTTCACCTGGTTACATATAGCATGTATTTACTGCCCAATCTACGTCCCTACTCTTATCTAGGGTCATGACCTTTGGGTAGTGACCGAAAGAATAAGATCATGAATTCAAGTGGCAGAAATGGGTTTTTAGCCTTGGCTGCCAGGTTCAGTGAATTAGACACCTGGATCTGCACCCTGGAAAATCCTTTTCCCAGCTGGGTGACTGTGAGGAGGAAGCATAGACCTAACCAGAAGAGTCAGAACTCTGTTGAGCCAAATATTCCTCTAACCTTAATTAGCAATGACTTCACGAATTTCTTCACAAATAAAATTTAACCATTATAAACAAATCATTTGTAACCATCTCACAGCTGTATCTTTGTGTTCAGCTACTTTTAGTACTATTAATTTAGACTCCTTTCCTTGATCTTTCTGAGTTAACTTCAATAGTTACTTCATCCAAACTATCAACAGTCTATTAGATCCCATTCCTACAAAACTGCTAAAAGAAGTTCTACCATTAATTATTACTCCAATCTGAGATATGATCACACTGTCTTTATTAACTGGCTATGTACCACAAACTTTTGAGGTTGTAGTAATTAAACCATTACTTTAAAAGCCATCACTTGACCCAGCTGTCTTAGCTAATTATAGGCCAATCTCCTGAATAGTTCTGAATAATCAGGCCACATCTTAATTCAATTATATTCAATTTTATTTATATAGCACCAAATTACAACAAAGAGTGGGTAAAGACCCTACAATAATACAGAGAAAACCCAACAGTCAAAATGACCCCCTATGAGCAAGCATTTAGCGACAGTAGAAAAGAAAAACTCCCTTTTAACAGGAAGAAACCTCCAACAGAACCAGGCTCAGGGAGGGGCAGTCATCTGCCATGACCGGTTGGGGCTGAGGGGAGAGAGACAGAACAAAAGACATGCTGTGGACGAGAGCCAGAGATTAATAATAATTAATGATTAAATACAGAGTGAAGTATAAACAGAGTAAATAAGGTGAATGAAAAGTAACAGTGCATTAGGGAACTCCCCAGCAGCCTAGGCCTATTGCAGCATAACTAAGGGTGGTTCAGGATCACCTGATCCAGCCCTAATTATAAGCTTTATCATAAAGGAAGGTTTTAAGCATAATCTAAGATATAGAGAGGGTGTCTGTCTGCCGAATCCAAGCTGGGAGCTGGTTCCACAGAAGAGGGGCCTGAAAGCTGAAGGCTCTGCCTCCCATTCTACACTTAAGTATCCGAGGAACCACAAGTAAGCCAGCAGTCTGAGAGAAAGTGCTGCCAAGTCCTGCTCATAGGGGGTCATTTTAACTGCTGGGTTTTCTCTGTATTATTGTAGGGTCTTTACCCACAGTACAAAGTTCCCTGAGGCGACTGTTTGTTGTGATTTGGCGCTATATAAATAAAATTGAATTGAATTGAAATGAATTGAAGTGAAGTGAAGTGCTTTAGGAGGCAGACACCCTCTCTATTTTTTAGATTAGGGTTAAAAGCGGTACCAAAAAGTGTCCAGCTGAACTAAATAACTTTTATCACATAGTCAAGTGGGTCTTCTTTTCTCTTTAAGTTGATATTCTTTATTATTTATCATTTTATCTCAAATTTTTTATTTTATTCTAAGAACACCAATAAGCTGCTGCACTGGGTGAGAGAGAGATCATGCTGGAGGACCATGATCAGCGACACCATTCAGCAAAACACTTATAATAATAATAATAATAATAATAAGTCTGTCATGTTTTCCTATCTTTGGTTGTTCTCTTTGTTCTGTTTCTAAATCACTTTAAGTTGCTTTTCTTGTGTTTCAGACTTTCTAACTGTGGACTCTCAGAGACTCACTGTGAAGTTGTAGCTTCAGCTCTGAAGTCCAACCCCTCCCATCTGAGAGAGCTGAACCTGAGCTTGAACAAGCTGCAGGATTCAGGAGTGAAGCTGTTGTCTGCTGGATTGGAGAGTCCAAACTGTAAACTGGAGACTCTGAAGTGAGTTCACTGACTGTTGCTGATTAACAGAGTTATGAAAAATGGAGATACAGAGTTTTTAGGTTAAAACAAATGCTCTGAGCTGATCGAAAAAGTATCACAAAGACTTTAAAATACAGAGCAGAGTCACGTGCTGATTAAACACAAATCATATCTTGTTCCTTAATAACAGATAAAATTCATAATCATTAATTCATCTGATCTCAGCTCTGAGCATGTCATATTTTTATTTTGTGTGTTGGGAACTATTAAGAGTGAAGCCTTGTTTCAATAAGGAGATAAGAACCGGGAGTAAAAAGCTAAACATGGTAGTACTGACCTCATAGAGCTGTATGCTGAACTCTAAGTAGAACTATATGCTGTACTTACCTCAATGTACCTGTTGAAGTGAGAGGATGACAGCAGAATCAGGTGTGATGTATCAAGCCTCAGCAGCAGGAGGCCAGCAGCCCCGTTGTTAAAGAGAGGAGAATGATTCTCCGTGGAGCTTCTGAAGCAGCAGCAGCTTTCTAAAGGAGCGGCCCGAGTACTGCTGAGGGCTTAGACTCCATCTGAGCAGCACTCAGACTTCAGTGTAAAGGACTGAATCAGCTGCAGCCTCTACCAAACCCTGTAAAATATCTGTTTTCTGACATTTGACAGTTTAGATACAGATGAAGCCACTCAAAATGGTTGGCCGATCAGTGACAGGACCTTGGCCGGTCCGTGGCTGAAATGAAATCCCCTGCTCATGACGTAGCAGTTCGGCCACGTGTGGGAACGCCCCTAAGCAGCATTTAGGAAAACTGGTGGTAATGTCTTGCGTATCCACCAGGAGGAGCAGTGATAGTGGAAGCGCTTTCACTAACAGCCCACTATGCTGTATTTAATTCATACATATTATATTTACTCAGGGGTTCTATGAGTCTAACGGAATCATAATGTTGAACCTTTCTGTAAAACACATATAAATATTTGCTTGCTGCCAGTAGACGATGTAGGCACTGTACAAGCTGACTAATGAAAATGACAGCATGAAACGATTATTTAACCGCACTGCAAATGTTTGTAAACAAAAAGAAAATCCGAAATGTAAACATGAATTGATTATTGCTGAGTCCTGTCAGTGAAAGGCGCATTTATACACAGTGGGATTGCGCAACAATGAGTGGCAACCGGCTGTCAGCCGGCTGGGAGCGGCAACTTTGAGTGGCTTCTACTGTAGATAGGTACTGTTGCCAATTTTGTGTAAGAATACTCACTGTCGGTTGTCTCAAAAGTATGTTTTTATATATATATATATATATATATATATATATATATATATATATATATATATATATAAAAATCCCAGCTCGCCCCCTCTACCAGAGGCCTGGGAGCTTGAGGGTCCTGCGCAGTATCTTAGCTGTTCCCAGTATTGCGCTCTTCTGGACAGAGATCTTGGATGCTGTTCCACCAATCTGCTGGAGCCACTCTCCCAGTTTGGGGGTCACTGCCCCGAGTGTTCCGATGACCACGGGGACCACTGTTACCTTCATCTTCCACATCCTTTCCAGCTCCTCTATGAGCCCTTGGTATTTGTCGAGCTTCTCGTATTCCTTCTTCTTGATGTTCCCGTCACTTGGTATTGCAGCATCTATCACTACAACCTTCTTCCTTTGTTTGTCCACCACTACAATGTCCGGTTGGTTAGCCATCACAAGTTTGTCTGTCTGTATCTGGAAGTCCCACAGGATCTTAGCTCTGTTGTTCTCAACCACCCTTGGGGGCGTGTCCCATTTTGACCTCGGGACTTCCAGGTCATACTCGGCACAGATGTTCCTATATACGGCCACTTGGTTATGGCGTTCCATGTATGCCCTGCCTGCTAGCATCTTGCACCCTGCTGTTATGTGCTGGATTGTCTCAGGAGCATCTCTGCACAGCCTGCACCTGGGGTCCTGCCTGGTGTGGTACACCCCAGCCTCTATTGATCTTGTGCTTAGAGCTTGCTCTTGTGCTGCCATGATTAGTGCCTCTGTGCTGTCTGTTAGTCCAGCCTTGACCAGCCATTGGTAGGATTTCTCTCTGTCAGCCACTTCTTCTATCTGCCGGTGGTACATGCCATGCAGAGGCCTGTCCTTCCATGATGATACCTGTTCTTCGTCCTCTTCTTTCTCAGGTTTCTGCTGCCTGAGGTTCTCACTAAGCACATGATCCTTTGTGGCCATCTTCCTGATGTATTCATTGATCTTCATTGTTTCATCTAGGACAGTGGTTCTGACACTCACTAGTCCTCAGCCACCTTCCTTCCGCTTAGCGTACAGTCTCAGGGTGCTGGATTTGGGGTGAAACCCTCCATGCATGGTAAGGAGCTTTCTTGTCTTAACATCAGTGGCTTCCATCTCCTCTTTTGTCCAGCTTATTATCCCAGCAGGGTATCTGACAACTTGCAGGGCGTAGGTGTTGATAGCCCAGATCTTGTTCTTCCCATTCAGCTGACTCTTCAGGACTTGCCTTACTCTCTGCAGGTACTTGGAGGCTGCAGCTTTCCTAGCGGCCTCTTCATGGTTCCCATTTGCCTGTGGGATTCCAAGGTACTTGTAGCTGTCCTCAATGTCTGCAATGTTGCCTTCTGGTAGTGTAATCCCCTCAGTTCTGACTACTTTTCCTCTCTTAGTTACCATCCGACTACACTTCTCCAGTCCGAATGACATGCCAATATCATTGCTGTAGATCGTGGTGGTATGGATCAGTGAATCGTTATCCCATTCATTCTTAGCATACAGTTTGATATCATCCATGTACAGGAGGTGGCTGATGTTTGCTCCATTCCGTAGTTGGTATCCATAGCCAGTCTTGTTGATGATCTGGCTGAGGGGATTCAGGCCTATGCAGAACAGCAGTGGGGACAGGGCATCTCCTTGATAAATCCCACACTTGATGTTGGTTTGTGCAATGGGCTTGAAGTTGTTCTCTGGTGTTGTTCTCCACATACCCATTGAGTTCTTGATGAAGGCTCTTAGGGTCCTGTTGATCTTATACAGTTCTAGGCATTCCAGGATCCATGTGTGCAACATCGAGTCATAGGCTTTCTTATAGTCAATCCAGGCAGTGCACAGGTTGGTCAGTCGGGTCTTACAGTCTCGAGTGACTGCTCTATCTACTAGTAGCTGGTGTTTTGCTACCCTGGTCTCTCTGCCTATCCCTTTCTGGGCCTCGCTCATGTATTGTGCCACATGCCTACTCATCTTAGTTGCTATGATGCCTGACAGGAGTTTCCATGTTGTACTGAGGCAGGTTATGGGCCGGTAGTTGGATGGGACTGGTCCCTTCTGGGGGTTCTTGGGGATCAGAACCATCCGGCCCTCAGTCAGCCATTCTGTGTGTGACTTAGCCTTTAGCAGCTGGTTCATTTGTGCTGCCAGGTGCTCGTGGAATGCAGTTAGCTTCTTTAGCCAGTAGGTGTGAATCATATCAAGGCCTGGTGCTGTCCAGCTCTTCATGTGTGAGACTCTTTCTTGGATGTCTGCCACTGTGATGGGTACTGGGGCCTGTTCAGGGAGGTTGCTGTGGTCTGCTCTTAGATCCACTAGCCACTGAGCATTGGTGTTGTGTCACGCATCCTTCTCCCATATGCTCTTCCAGTATTGTTCCGTCTCCAGCCTTGGTGGGGGTGCTATTCTCATATTATTCCCCTGCCATTGAGAGTTTACCTTAGATGGTTCGGTGGAGAACATCCGGTTTATTTTCCTGGCCTCTATCTCCCTGGTATACCTCTTCAGGCGGTTAGCCAAGGCTGTAAGTCTTTGCTTGGCAGTCTCTAAGGCCTCAGGTATGGACAGCCCATTGTAATTCTTAGGCACCGCTTTCTTCTTCATCCCACATTTCTGCACCTCTGAGAGCTGGCTGACTTCCTTCCGTGCTGCCTTGATCTTAGCCTCCAATCGTCATTTCCATGGAGGGTACTGCTCCTTAGTGCTGTTCATCTTAAAGCCAAGCATCTCAAGGATCACTGCTACCGTGTTATACATCAGCAGTGATGGTACTGGTAGGGATTGTCCGTAGTGCTGCATTCGCATCTTCTAGTAGTCTTGGTAGTCGGCGTCGAGGGGTCCAGTTCGCCTTCTTAGCCATGATCTTATCTTTCAGGTCAGCTGCTCTGGTATTCAGTGTACTTGCTGTTATTATTATTGGGGCGTGGTACCCAATCTTGGAGTGTGGGGATGATGAAATCTCCCCCCTGATCTGTCGCCCTGGCTCCCCCTTGCCGTAGCATTTGTATTGTACCTCATCAATCTCTAGCTGCGATAGCAGCTACTTCCTTCGTATTTTGGAACACTGAGCCACAAGCTGTTTTGCTGTCAGTGTGGATGTTGGGTTTCGAAGAATCCATAGGTCCCGCATCCTCTTCATGTAACCCCTCTCGCTGGGATTACATGTATAGTAGCATTCCAACAGTTCCCGGTTCTCATCTCATGTCCAGTTATGCTGTAACCTTCTAGTTCCAGTAGCCCAGTTATCGTCAGAATGCCCTGGTTCCTCAACACCCGACGCGGACCTTGTTAATCCGGGCGGCGTCCAAGCCGGTATGGCTTCAATCATGTATCTCTCGCTCATATTCCAAGGTAGGCTTGGTTAGCATGGCGGGGTCTAGCCTGGGGACCCTTACTGGAAGTACGCCCTGGTTGGGATTTGAACCCCCGATATATATATCTCCTGCCTGGATAAGGCAGAAATTAGAATCAGTTGACAATGTGGAATATATTTTTGTTGTTAAGGAACTGATATGGTTGCACACAATGCACACTTAACACAACTGATGACCACCTCCATGCATTCTGGCTGTGTCCACCAATACAAAACGTCTGGACAGAAATAACCACCAAACTTTCGCAAACCTCAATCCTCTTGGCAACCACTGTGTTTTGGAGCTGAATGCGGTCTCACGTAGCGTAAATAAAATCTCTGGTCATAAGCAGTGTTTTCGAGCTGTGCTGTTGTTGAAATTGAGCAGAATAACATGAAACACAATTAGTTAATCTCTATTTGCTCTTAACTGAGATAGTTTGTAACAAGCAGACCGACATTAAACGTAGCGGTGAACGTTTTAACCTGTTAACTGGCCGAACCAAAATCACCTGAAAAAATCTATGCCCTCTGGTTATTATTGGCTCTATAAAACCCACTGACGATACCAATACCGATACCGATACTTTTGACTTATAAAGGCTGCATATGTAGAGGAGAGCAGTGTGTCATGATTTGACATGAATCATCATCACTTTGCCAAATCTGAACACATTTTAATGACGACTAAATCACTCTGATTTTTACTTTCCACAATAATTAGTTAACACAATAAAACACACCTTTCAGCACTGGCGATCAGGATAAACAATGGTTATCAACTTAAGTTAACTGGCTAGGTTAAGTTAGTTAATAGCAGGTTTGTCCTACAGGTTAACATGAAAGGGTGGTGTTGGCAGCATCTAACCAATCTAAAGGGGGCATTTCATGCAAATCATGGCGCTTCCAGCTGATTAGGAAGTGAAACTCTGAAGATAACCTTCTCCCGACAGTTTGAGTTTTTATTCTCTTAATGCAGACTCGATTGAGAGTAAAGATAAAATATTAAAACAATTAAATCATAGTCTTAGTCTTATCACGTTTGTAATGCAACAATAGGAAGTGACATCATCTTGCTGGGAACTGTAGTTATTTTATTCTTGAAGGCCTGTCATAGCAGCAGTGGTGCTGAAAACTAATGACTATGGCTTTCTGAATACAAGTAGGGCTGCAACTATCAATTATTTTAGTAATCAAGTATTCAATTGATTACTCCGTCAATTAATCAAGTAATTGGATAAGAAATAATTTTTCATTTTAACAATTCATCAGCATATTTTAACTTCCGTACTGCAGATGTTTCTCTGTGTGAAACAAACAGGGTGGATGGAGCAGCTACAAAGTTCTCTGTTCTTCATGTTGCTGATCAGGTGGTTGATAAAAAACATTTTGACGGATCCCCTCTGTACTGAAGGGGGGGGGGGCACCGAACCATTGCTAGTGCTAATGGCAGCCCCCCTTTCCCCAGTACACTGTGGTTATAGGTCTGTTCTGGTGGTGTGCGCACTATCATTCAAACACATTCAAACATGCGCACTCACAGCACAGAGAAGTGGGGGCGTGGAAAAACATCTCAGCGATCCACTCGTGTTAAAGGGTCGTTTTTGTTTGGTTTTTTTTCGAAATGACGGAAATCCGTTACACCGATGGAGAAATAACGTGGAGGAAATACTCCGCTTACACGGAGACACCTGAGCTGCAGAGTTGAAACGAAACATCAAAGCAACAAATTTGTGTCGAGGATTTTTAATAATCGAATTGCGTTACTCCAAGAATCGTTGCAGCCCTAAAACTTGCATTAAATTTTTAGTTTGTGTATCAAAATACATGAAGGTTGGTATTTACCTTTCATGCTGGGATTTTTTTGTTGAATCGGAAGCCTGAAATTTTCCTTTGATCTTCATTTTCCCTCTTACTTCTCTTCGTGTTCATGCCGGTTGTTATTTCAATTTATGCAGCACACACATGACCATAGTGAGATCAAACGTACACATTGTGAATGAAATTGTTTGTGCTCTGTGGTAGATTACAAACTGCGGTGAAATGATACAGGCGTAAGCAGCGATAATAGCGGCGACCTAGCCGGGGCGGAGTCTGCGAGGTGCGCTCCTTTGAGAGGCAGAGGAGCGTAATCTTTGTTGGATTTGAATCAGTACGTTTTGCATCCAATAAAAGCAAAGATGTTAACAAATAAATTGGACAGTATTCTGGCAATTTAGTGATATTTCCAGAGCTGTGGTCTTGACTGGTCTTGAAATAAAATCCCGAGTCCGCAATGTCCGAGTCCATGACAAGACCGAGACCATCAAAAAGCGGTCTCGAGACCAAGACCGATCTCAAGTACT